>JAOEHX010056011.1:44354-57380 GCA_025448015.1 Bolborhynchus lineola
TCGGCAAACTTGCAGAGGGCGCACTCAATCCCACTGTCCATGTCACCAACAAAGATGTTGAACAAGACCGGTCCCTGACGGACACCGCTCATTACTGGCCTCCAGCTGGACATTGACCATGCTCTCCTGTATGAATTGCAGGAATCTCCCCCTGTCCCCAGCCTGGCCACTGCAATGGAAGTTACTGGCTTCTTTGGGAGGGCAGGAAATGGTTGTAGGTGAGAGGAGCAAATAAAAAGCTGCCTGTTATCTTTTTCGCCAGCCTTGCAAGTCTGGTAAGTCCAAAGATGGAAAATGTGTTTTCTTCTTTTTTTCCCACCCTCATTTTCTTAACAAGAAACAGTGTTAGAGGAGTATCTGAACAAAGCCCAAGTAATTTTGCACTCAACAGTATCTCCTGTTGCCATGGTGGATTTAGATCCTTCCTCCAAGTTGATCCGAAGTCATTTCAGAGCATGTTCCTCTTTGGTAGGAAGCACCGTGTGCTCCTGGTGGGACTGCTGCCCGGTGTACCAGCAGCAGTGGGCACCGCACACCAGCAGGGATGGCTGCTGGTGGTGTTTTGTACAGGAACAAGGAGCTGGAGCCTGGGGACAAGGCTGAGCGCAGGGATTTCCTGTAGCTGTTTCAGCAAGCCACAAAGGCATGCGGGAGGGATTTCACAGCTTTCCTTGGGAGCGGGCTGGCTCCATGAACCCATGAGCAGGGCAGGGCTGACCATGCAGCCTAAAGCTGTGCAGTTAAAGCAGCTCTTTAACGTCCATGTGATTTTACATGTGGGTATTAGGAAGCTGATGACAGATCCACTTAATTAGAGCTAAAGCTTTAGCTCTTGGGGATCTTAGGCCACTAAGTATATAATCCAGTGTGGTTTAAGAGATTAAAGCATCAAAGTTGTAGAAATTAATCAAATGTAGAGCAGATTTAGTTTTTCTCTGTTCAGATGCACCTATTTCCACATCCTGCTGTAAGCAGTACGGTATTTGCATATAAACAGTCTGTCTGAAAGGATTGAAGTTTAGTTTTTAAAAGTTACTAAAATGACAAGCGTTGTAAGACCAGGCTGTGTTCAACAGACTCTTTATGATGAACTCATAAATGACTGACAAAGTGATCAATTACTGAGCCGGGCACTAACATCTCCTTGCAAATCTGAGCCCACTAGAAGCATGCTCTCCACCTGGGCACTTTGTAGAATAGCAATGAACTAAACACAGATGCATGTATTTTCACAGGACCTTTGTGTTTATTTAGGTTGATTAATGGCATCACCTACCATGGAGTTATAAGGGGGGGAATAAGGTCAAAAAAGCAATATGAAAAAGTACTTTTGTGTGGACAAACAGCAAGTGTAGTTGAGAAAGGGCTGGCTAGCCTGGAGCTGCCAGCACAGGGCAGACAGAGAAATCATGGATGGAGGGCAGGATTCAGACTTCATCTGCTCAGGGCTGAGGGAAGAAGGGGTCTTTCCAAATTGCATCTCTCCACAGCCCTGGCTGATTGCATGCTAAGGTACCTGTGTATATGTGTTCATATACATACAAACAGGATCCTCTGAACCTACAGCCCTAGGGGATGTTATTTTCCTGTCCTATTGATATTTGCAATATTTCAAACATCATTTTCTTGCACTGGGACTGAATGAACAGATGAAGCCTGCTGAAGGCTTTCCAATAAAACAAGCAAGTTCCAGGCATGTGGTGCAGGAATTGCTTGTGACAATTTTCTCCCTTGCCCCCATTTCTCGGCTTGATTTCCCCAGTTGTAGAGCTCAGATGAACTTTTGATTCTGCTTAGGGTCTGTTTTTCCCACTGCCTAAAAACCCAATTATGTTCCCACAATATGTTTCAAATGCTTTGTAGAACAGACAGGAATTACAACTGTTCAGATGAAGTATCTTCTTAGTAGTCACATGAGCTATGCTGTGTAGGAGACTACCTAAACACCACGTGAGTGAGCATGTATTCTAAATATTTAATATAACAGAGTCCATCATTATTTGTGTAGAAAACTAGACTCATAAGAGAATTTCTTTTTCTGGGGCTACAAGTCGACCCTTGACAAATAGAAACTTCACTCCAGGTCTGTGTTGGATGAAGATTTCATTATAAAATTGTCATGGTTTAAGCCCCTCACGCAGTTCACTCACTCACCCCCCCCCCTTTCTTCCCCCACTCCCAGAGGGATGGGAGGGAGAATTGAAAGAATGCAACTCCCACAGGTGGAGATAAGAACAGTTCAGCAACTGAGGTATAACACAAACCACTGCTGCTACCACCAATAATAACAATTATAAGGGAAATAACAAGTGAATACAACTGCTCACCACCCGCCAACCGATACCCAGCCTGACCCAGCACTGAACCCCCTCTTCTGGGTCCCTGCCCTCTGATTTTCTATCCTGGGCATGATGTGCAGTGGTATGGAATACCTCTTTGGTCAGTTTGGGTCAGGTGTCCTGGCTCTGCTTCCTCCTGCCTTCGCCTCCTCCCTGGCAGAGCACGAAACTCAGAAAGGCCTTGGTCAAACCAAACATTCTAAGCCGTAACTAACAACATTGGTGTTATCAGTGCTGTTCCCAGGCTGAAAGTCAAAAACACAGCACTGCACCAGCTACTGAGAAGGAGAAAAAATGACTGCTACTGCTGAACCCAGGACAAAAGTAGAGGATGAACAAAGTAATCCCACTCAGTTTCCATGTAAATGCAGGTGCAGAGGTCTCCCAGCACTAATCTTCCACACAAACAGCTCCGCTGAGTGCATGGGTTAAAGGCAGCTTTGCAGAATCTCTGCTACTTTGCAGCCGTGTTCGGGCTGGACAAGGCCAGATGTGCTCCTGGGCATGGCTGTTGTTGCGCTTGGTTTTGGGTGGTTTGTGTCTTTTGTACACTTACGTACGTGTATGTACAGGCACTGACTCAGGGAGCCCAGGATTGCTTGCTTTGTTCTTACTGTTTAGCTAAAGAGAAACCACAGCTGACTTTGCTGTTTGACAAACAAGGATGTTTCAGGAGGGCTGCTCTGTAGGCAGCGAGCCATGAGGTTTGCGGAAGTCGCCAGCTGTAAAATCTTACGTAGATGTTGCACGTATTACAATCTCCAAACCTCCAATGTGTTTGAAGTGACATTAAGGATGTGCCCTTTCAAATTGCTACTGTTGGATATGGTAGAGATTTGTGCATGCAAAACTGCCTCTTGTTGCACAGACCGGTTCATCTGCCTTGGGTCTCACATGCCACAGTGGCGTTAAGGTTTAAAAAGAAAACAAGGATTTCTTAACTTTATGCATTATGAAACATTAAAACGTTTAACAGCAAAGATCTGCTGGAAAAATAAACTTTAACCTGGTCCAAGTTTTACCTATGTTTAATATGTAAATATTAAGTTTCTGTGTCTCTTCAAAGCCTGCATTGTATCGCCAAGGAGGAGTTACTCATTAACTGATTAAGCCCAACTGAGTTTTCATTTGAAAATCTGTTCTTTCCAAAATGGAGGAGAGAACATTGCTCGCGTTGATGGTCTTTTCCTCACTCATAGTATTAACAGAAACTGTTGCTCAAAAGGTATTTGCTGTACTTTATTTTTTTTAATAATGTCTTGTTTGCTCATTTGGTGATCCGAGGTATTGTGGTAGCTGGCCAGGTAACTCAGGTATCTCCTCTGGTAACTGCACCTGTGGAGCATTAGGTGTGTGATGGTGATTTTAGAGCTTTGGGTCCTTTTAAGGCCTTTTTGATTCCTAGAAAAACAGAGGAAGCCTTATGTTGGAAGCTTGTATTTCCATTGTGCCTATTCAAGGAAGTGTGAAATGCAGGCAGGTTTCTGGGAGGCAGGGACAGGTCGTGTGGCTGCTGCAGGGGTGGCAGGTTTGAGTATGGCAGGGCAGCAAGCATGAACAGAGGTGCTCAGAAAGCCTTTGGGAAGGGACACTCCTGGGAGAGATAGCCCCAGCATGGGCAGAGAGGATTCCAGCTGGGGGTGGGCAGGGAGAGGCACCCATACTGCCAGGAACAGAAACAGTTGACTCAATGAATATATTTGGGGTTTATCCCATTGTCCTGGGTTGTCAGTAGGGAATAGGAGATGGAGTGCACTCTGGCAGCATGTAATGAAGAAAGAAGCAGCCATCATTATTCACATGGCATTGGCTATGCTGCCTATTGCCTTGATGCCCAAATACTGACTGATCGCCTGATTAAACTTCTGAATTTCAGCCAGTGCTTTAGGAAGACGCTTGTGGATGCCATTAATTAATGAGCAACGTACAGGAGGTGCACTATCAAAGTAGCCAAAGATCAGTTAGTCATTCGAAAGAGTTGTGGAGCTAGAGAAGTAAAAACGGAAGTGTGAACTGTTCTGATGCTGAGCTTTTCTATTTTAATAAAGTATTGGACTGTTATGGGGCTGCTGATGTCCTCATCGACCCTTCTTAGTGTCACTGCTGAAACACAGGTAGAGCTTTTAAAGCAGACATCCCCAAAGCAAAAGGAGGGTGTTTAGAGGGGCAGTTCCCACTCCAGCCTCCATGTGGGGCATTTCCAGGCAGCTCCAGGACATTCCCCTTCTCGGAGCGTCACGAAGCACTAGACCAGGAGAAACACAAGCGCTCAAAGGGCATCCCTGCTTGTGCAACCAGCAGGGGGTTGGAGGCCACACAGGGTTTCAAACCTCCTCACATTGTATGTGGCACAAGCACCAAGCTGAAAAACATGTAGCAAAGTCTACAGCTGGGAGAGCAAATAATTATTTGCGTGGAATGCTATCAGGTCCCTTCCCATGGGTCGAATGAGTAGAGGCATCTGATTTTTCCGAGGCTCATCTTAGGTGATGTACCATGGTGACACAACAGCTACTTCAGAGTAGCCCAAAGAGAGAAGACCACAGAAAAAAGCTCAACAGAAGCCTTCTGTGGAGCAACATGCAGGTATAGCTGCAGATTTTGTGTGGCTGCAGTGGCAGGGATGTGAATGAGCAGATGGCCAATCTGGTCATGAGCAATTCACCCTCCCCAGTTCCAGCTGGACCTTGTAACTGTTCATTCCTTCATCAGACTTTTCCAGTAACATCACCCAGGTAAGGGCTGCTTAGGAGCAAACACTGTGTTCCTGTTTCAGCCTGGTTTCCTTTTTTTCCAGCATCCTGTTGAGATCTACAGCCTCCATGTGGACTGTAAGGTCACATCACGATTCGCTCACACCCTCATCACCAGCAAAATTGTCAACCGAGCTAATGAGTCCAGAGAGGCCACCTTTGAAGTAGAGCTACCCAAGACAGCTTTCATCACCAACTTCTCCATGTAGGACCAGTCCTTACCTGTGGTGTGAAGGAGGCAGCTCTGGGGCTGGGGATGCTTTTATCTTTTTTACTCAGGGGGTGCTGAGAAAAAAGCACAATGGGCTCAGCTCTGGAGCATCCTGCACAAAAAGCTCTGTGAGGCAAAGGAGTAGGCAGCCGAATAGAAGTCCTTTCCAACCCTATCTATTCTATGATTCTATACAGTAGCGAGGGAAAGGCTGCCTGTTGCCACAGGGTGGGTGACAAACTCGCTCAGTGGTGGTGTTTCTCCTGCTCCCAGCCTTCTGAGATCCTTCAAGGAGGAGGACTGTGTTGTGGTGGTGGCTACTGACATCCTTCTTGGTGGGGTGGGATGTGGGAGCCAAACGGTACTGCTGGCTCATGCCCTGAGGGCTATGAAATGCAGCAGTCATCTTGTTGTTTTCCTAATATTAATTATTTTTTACGGCAACCAAACAGGTCCATTGATGGTAAAGTATACCCAGGAATAATAAAGGAAAAAGCTTCTGCTCAAAAGGAGTATGACACTGCAGTCTCACACGGACACAGTGCTGGCCTTGTCAAGTACGTTGCTGCCCTGATTAAGGCTGCTGCAATGCTCTTCCTTGGCTTCTCTTTTGGCTGGGGGAGCCAGGGTTTAATGTGATAAGGATAAATGTGAAAAGCAGCCTTGGGTTCTTGTTGGGAGGGACAGTGTGTGTGTGTGTGTGTGTATATATATGTTCACACATGTATATGATTTATATGTGATACTGCAATGGCTTCAGTGGGAGGTGTCACTATTTAGTGTTCTCTGGGACTTGCCATCATGCAGGAGCACCTTGCTGGTCTGGGATCATGCTCAGACATTGAGACTGCTTCCCTGCAAGCACAGGGGACCATGGTACTTGAGCAGACATCAGACTTCCAGGATACATTTGATCTATGCTTCCCATGTATTCATTCCCAGTGCTACTTAATCCCAGTCTGCTTTATTTCTGCTTCATCCCTCAGCTTGCCTATGCAGCAGCCATGGCATACCATTGTAATATATGTGATGTATACAGTACTGTGGGCAATGTGAATAGGATTTACTGCTACTCTTGTTTCTATTTGTTCCACGTGGCTGCTTGGCCATTATTTAGCACAATTCATAAGCTTTGGCCACCACAAGCAAACCTTCCCCTCAGGAGGTAAATCTCTGGTTTCCCCCCTGCAGAATCACAGGCAGAAAGCTGGAGCAGTTTCACGTGTCCGTCAGCATCGCAGCCGCCAGCAAAGTCACTTTTGAGCTGACATATGAGGAGCTGTTGAAGCGGCAGCTGGGGAAGTTCGAGCTGCTCATCAAGGTCCGACCCAAGCAGCTTGTTAAGCACTTCCAGGTGAGCTGTCCTCCAGTGAGGGCTGGGCAGGGAGCAGTGCGGTGGCGTTCCCTCTCAGATGCTGATGCCGACTTCTCCACTGGCAGATTGATGTGCACATCTTTGAGCCCCAGGGCATACGCTTCCTGGAGACAGACAGCACGTTCATGACAAATGAGTTAACTAAAGCGCTCACCAAAGTGCAGAACGAAACCAAGGTAAAGCAGCCACTGCCAGATGTTGCTGCTGGTGGCAGCTTGAAGATATGTTGCTTTAAATCCTTTTTTCTAATTGCTTGCAGGCTCATATTTTATTTAAGCCAACTGTAGATCAACAGAAGGTAAATCCTGAATTCGATGAAACCCTCCTCAACGGTGATTTTGTTGTGCATTATGATGTTAAGAGAGATGCCACTGCAGGTGATATACAGGTGAAAAATCTATAGAAATAAAAATGTTTTCAGATCACAGATACGTCTGAATGTGAAGTGCAATCAGAAAGACTGCAGCAGTTACTTTGAAATGCCAGGAGTGACAGGAGAAGCTATTCCCATTGATCCAGGGTCAGCAGGAGCTGATAGCCATGCTCAGTAAAACCCCAAAGACACCAGGCACAATGCAGGAATGGATCAGCCATGGAAAAAAAACAGTCTTTCAAATTTTGATTCGATACCAAATCTACACTTTATAGGTGCCTCTCTACATTCTATTTTTATTATTTTGGCTGATCTAAGGTGTATTTGTAGCTTCTTGTAAATGAAGTTTAGAGGGATGTGCTTTATGTAACTTGAAATGACTGCTTGATTTATGTTTTGTGGCAACTGAAGCATAACTAAAGAGACCAGGAACTTAAAAATATTCATGGACTGATGCACATCCTGGGGAATAAAGTACATTATTTTCCATACCATCTCACTAGTGAAGTATGTATGGATGTGCCAAAAGATGGCAGTCAGTCAATGAGCAGGGATGTGCTCATAGGTGATAATCAAGAGGTAACACAATATACAGTGACAATACAGATACACATATGGCAGAGGGGTAAATACATATTATGCACTGTTCTCTTGTAATCTGCTTTCTACAGATAGTCCATCTTCCAGCTGGGAAATATTTTCTAGTAGTTCTTCGATTTGAGCTTATCTAGAAGAACAGAAAGCTGAGCATGCATCCCCCTTCTGGCTATGCCAGAATCTGAAGATGCAGTATTTAGTTAGTTAGATGCAATTTTAAACATGATTTCCCACTCTGTATTTCAGATTATCAATGGGTATTTTGTGCATTACTTTGCACCCCAAGAAATGCCAGTGTTTCCCAAAAATGTCATCTTTGTTATAGATCGAAGTGGCTCCATGGCAGGCAGAAAAATTGAACAGGTAATGGACCTCAAAGTACTGATCTCTACTTGTGTCAGTCACACACAGCAGCCTTCAGAGGAAGTGGCTGTGAATTTCACTTCTGAAATACACACTGGTTTTGTAGACAGCAACGTTTTCAGACATAGAGAAACACTTGAAGATATATGTGTACAGATTTGAGCTATTAAAGAGCAACAGTTTTCTGATGTGGCTGTTCTCACAAGTGTCAAACATTAAGGCAGAGAGCAATTTTTTATGTACCTTTACAGAATAATAATTTCTAATTTTTTTAATGAATTTTAAAGAATCCATTTGTCTGGTTTACCTTTCTTGATGACTGTGCATATAGCAGACAAGTGCACTACAGCCCTCATAGGTGTTTCTTTGTGTCTGCAAGTTAAGTGAATCAGCCACTTCTGGCGGTCTCAACCTGAAAAATGCCATTAGCACTACGTAAGAGCATTGGGCTGCATCTCAAATAGTGCTGTTGAGAAACCCCTTTATTACACAGCAATTCCCATCCTGGCACTGATGGAGAAGTAGTAATATTCAAAGTGATTATTTTCTCCTTGGAACAGACTAGGGATGCCCTGCTGAAGATTTTGCAAGACCTCCGACCAGAAGATCATTTCAGCTTTATCACCTTTAACAGTAAAGTGGTGGAGTGGAAGAGCTCTTTGCTGCCAGCCACTGCAGAGAACGTGGCGAGTGCTGCAGGATTTGTGCAAACTCTTTCTGCTAGTGGAGGTACAAGGCACCATCTAGATGCTTGTCACCCAGCATAATATATTGCTTAGAAAATAAATATTTTCATTAATTGCATATCCTCACAGTGCTACCATCAGTGTTCACAAAGCAAGGAAGTATTTTAATACTTATGAGTGGGAGAGAAAGACTGGACATGGGAGTGGACAGATTGGTGACTACATTGTGATATGGATAAAGAGAGAGAGACAGTTGCATCAGAACTATGAACCATACAAGCCGCAGAGTTTTGTTTCAGATTTTTGGAACAGAGGTGGCTGGAAGAACTCCCAATAGTGCCTTTTTTTCCTACAGGAAAATAGCAATTTAGTCAATATTTGACAACACTTTGCTGTTTAGTTTAGTTTATTTTTTTAAATATCAAGTATCCCCTTGTAAAATAAAATATATCCGAAGTCATACACCTGAGAAAAACACACTACAGAAACAAACCAGTCAAAATAGGCATGAAGCATTTCAACTGCTGCACCACTCAGTGTGCTGTTTTTCTTAGTTTCAAGCACGTCTAAGGGCTCTATCTCCTGTTAATGTTATGCTATTGGTATTTATGTAGGGTTTTTTTCATCCCAGGTGTGAACAGCAACAAAGCCATTATGTGCCCAGCTCTTTTCTTTGACTTCTCAAATAAGGCTAAGAGATGGTTCTGAAATGTGGGTTGACAGATGACAGTGTATTTATTTAAGCACTTTCTAACGGTTCTAGACATGTTTGTATTTTCCATTACATATGTGTGGAACATGACCCAAAAGAATACTTGTCCATTGTCACTGCAATATATACACTGTAATTAAGCCTAGTAGGCTGAAGCCCTAAATCCTCATCTCTCTAAAGGATTACTTCCTGCAGAAAACTGTAACTGTGCAGGGCCTCTGTGGACAAAATGCGCTGATTTCTTCAGATGATGATCTTTCCAGGTGAGTGATGCTTGCTTTCTCATTATAGGCACAGACATCAATCATGCCCTGCTGACCGCTGTGAGCGGGCTGGAGAAAGCTGAGTGGCTGCCGGAACGGAGTGTCTCCATGATAATTTTGCTGACAGATGGCCAGCCCACTTCTGGTGAGTCAATACTAGCTCAGTCCTTCCTCTCCTGGATTTGTTTTATCTTCTACACTTGCATCCCAGATTGATAGAAGTAGCCTATGCTTCAAAAGAGCTTTGTTACAAGCAGGCTGGGTCATTTCTGGATCTGTGCTGGAGAGAGGATGATTATGATTATTGTTGGAGATACTCTGGGCACAGCTGAAACATGGAAGTAAAATACTTACAGCCAGAGCAAATACATGGACATTTTGCACATTATGTATGGTCCCATTTGAGAGGTATTGCTTACGCTTTTTCACCCTCCTTGACCCAAACTTGAGATATTTTCAAGAGGTCTCTTGGTTTGTATTCTTTTCCATGTCCAGCTCTTAACTAGTAATTAACTGTGATAGCACAAACCAGAGGGTTGAGATAAAAACGTTGCATTAAAGAAACAGTAACTTCCAGTGCAATGGCATAAACATTGCTTGTTCTGAACAGGAGCTGGTCTAAGTTTTGTGTGGCAACCGATATCTGAGTCCAGCAGTATTCAGTTGTAAGCCTTCTAATAAGATCAGTCTGCCTTTCACATCATGTAATCCTTACTGGTTTAGGGTCAGTTTATTTGTTTGGATTTTTTGGTTAGATATAATTCATCTTACAGTGCTGCCTACTCAACACAGCCACAGTGAGTCTCAAATATCCCCAGGCACATCACACATCCACAAGCCAGCTAGAAATCAGGCCAGTGTGGAGTGCCAGGTGAACACATGCAGCGTTATTGCATACATTGCCTTCCTTGGCAAAGCAGGCTGAAAGGGAAATATCTGAGCTGCTCCCATAATAATGCTACAGGCAGTTCCTGCCTGGAAGTGCTGATAGGGAAGCTCTCCATACAGGGCCCTCAGTGGCTCTTCAAATGGGATGAGATGATAGCATGAAAATCGTTTCCCTTTGTTAGCAAGAAGGCTGAGAGAGGAGCATGGCTGAGTTAATTTGCAGTCTGTGTGAATTATACCATTAACCAGTCCATTCTTCTCTGAATTGATGCGCATAATTTTTATGGATGGTACTTGTCTTCCCAATGCTTGATCAAGTGTTTCCATCCCTTGCTCTGTTAATTTATAGAGTCCCTTTTGTCCTGAAAACCTCCTCTGGCCCCCACAGTCTTGTAAAATATTTTGTACTTACTCATGACAACATGCGTAGGAGTTAGTAAACATCATTAAGGCGGAAGAATGAGGTTCTGGCACTGCAGTGATGCTTTCATCTTCTATTCAATTACTGGAATTCTATCCCATATATTTTCAAGATTTTATTCTGAATAATTTCTAAAAGGCTTTAGGCAGAGCTTCCATTAAACATGCTGCTGTCTTTTTCCACTTCTGAAAACCCAACCAAATAAGTGTATACCTTTGTTTCAATTCCAGGTGAGAGTAATGTGGAAGTTATTCAAGAAAACATTCAGAAAGCAGTCAATGGGAAATATGCTCTCTTCTGCCTTGGCTTTGGGTTTGATGTCAGTTATAAATTCCTGGAGAAAATGGCCCTAAGCAATGGGGGAATAGCACGTCGTATATATGAAAATGCTGATGCAGCCTTGCAGCTCCAGGTCAGGACTAAAGAATATGCCAGAAAAAACATGTATCAGCTATGGCTTATGTCTAGTCTTAGAATATTTTCTGAGATAAAGAGTTGGGGTTTAGTTTATCTGATGATTTTGGGGAGGGCGGGAAGCAGTTTGGGAGCATCTGAGGGTTTGTATCCTAACCATGATTCAAGTCCTTCTCAAATCACTGTGTTTGGACAAACCTGGAAACTCACACATTTCTGCAAAAAAGACAGATTGTCCAGGGGAGGTGATGGTAAGAAAATGTCTGTTCTTGGATCCTATTTTAAACCCCTTGAAGCACCACCATTGGAAGCTATGTGTTAGGGTTTCCCTAAAACTCAGCAGGTAGTCCAAGGCACATACAGGCAAACTGGCTCTGCAATACCACCAGCCTGAATCATTCCTGCCTATTTGGAGAGGTGTTATAACTTCAGAGATGTTCTCTTTTTTTGGGAAGCCAGTTCCACCTGGTTTGCTGGATGCGCAGGGACTGGATTTGCTTCATGCCAGACCAATCCAGAAGGAGAAAGATTCATCCTCAGGATTAGCCAAGTTTACAAAAAATCAGATTTCAAAGGGGCTAAAGCAAAACACTTGACTGAGTGCAATGGGGATCCTGCCTGGGTATTTGAATTACTATGAAAAGTGTTTATATGGCGTCTCCAGCCTGGTTGGAGAAGGTATGCTGAACCTTGGGAAGAAATATATATGTTTTTTTTTCCTAGCAGCAGTCTTACACTGATGAAAACAAAGCTTTGGTCCCTTCTTTTTAAGGGGGCTTTAGACATTCAGTGTATTGTTTTGCATAATTTTACAGTCATGTGTGCACTCTCTCTCTGTTTATTTTTAGGGGTTTTATCAAGAGGTGGCTACCCCAATATTAAAGCAAATTGAAATGCAGTATCCAGAAAATGCCATTGAGGGACTAACCAAGAATGATTTCAAGTTGTTTTTTGGAGGATCTGAAATTGTTGTATCTGGAAAAATTAGCAATGAGCTTGATCTTTTGCCAGTAGAAATTAAAGCTCAGTCAGTAAGTGCTTAGTTTACTAACCGTGAAAAATGTATAACCCTTCTGTCTTTTATAGTTCAGTAGAAGACTTCAGGAAGTCTTTCGTGTGCAGTACATGTTCTCTGCATTTGGGCATTGTGCTGCTTTCCCACCTGGGGAAAATACTTGAGAATTCAAGCAGTTTTTCTTCTGAATTTACTGCAAAATAAAAACCTTGAAGTATATCCACAAATAAGCAAACAGTCATTTTAATCCTTTCAAAAATCTAATATTTTGGCCTTTCAACCGTTTTTAGGAAACTAGTTTGTATTTTTAGAATGAAGAAGGAAATATGAATTATTCATCTCAAAAATAATGAAAAAGAACAATTTCATTACCTCCTTTTTTCAGCACTGCTACAAGTTCATAAACGTAGATCAAATATACATGCTGCTTTGGTAGTTTGGAGTTCAATGGGGAAAGACAAAATTGAAGGACAAAAAGGGCACTTTGGTACTGAAAGATGTTATTTGACATCTTTCACTTCATTAGGGACTGCAGTGACAGGACAAGGGGTAACGGGTTCAAACTTAAACAGGGGAAATTTAGATTGGATATGAGGAAGAAATTCTTTACTGTAAG
>JAOEHX010056018.1:0-10541 GCA_025448015.1 Bolborhynchus lineola
AATTCACCCTTATTACCATGCTGAATATGCTGAATTGCATGATACAGCCTTCCTATTTAGATTTTAACTGTCTTTTCTCCAAGAGATTATAGACATAGATTTCTGTTTAATTAAATAATTTCCCCATCATTTGGAAAGTACACTAAGGAATTCATTTCAGAAAAAGGACAGCAGTTGTCTGCTCTTTAGCTTTGTTAAAGAATTGTCAGTTTATGTTTCCAGATTTCAATATTTACATATATGCGGTGTTTCATAAATTATTCAGTTCTTGTCTTTCTGCAACTCCAGCATTATTCCTTGAGATTCTTATAAGCATTTCTTTCATTCTGAATTTAACATTATATCTACTAATGGAGTACAAAACCAGGGCATAAAATAATTGCAAGTTTAAAAAAAAAGCAACAGTGGTCAATAACTGCAGAGCAGACACTGTAGCTATTGGTTGACCTTTAAGAGACTGCAGTTTTTATTGCTTTGAGGTCACTGGCAGCAGTGAGTGTCAGTAGAGTAGACCATTACCACTTCTTTTGTTCCTGATTATCATTACCATTAGTACAGTCTTGATCTAAACATGGATTGCAGAACAATATGGGTTTGGGACCAGGTGCTAGTTGACCTTTTTATACATTTAAAAAAAACCCAGCTTGTTTGTGTTTTGGTGTACAAAGAAAGACAAACTTATTTAGTTTCATGTTTTCACAATCAGGAAATAAGGAAGTTACTAGTTGCAACAAATCTAAGATAGGCCTTGTGATTCTGTCATAGCTTACTGTCTCCAAATAGTCTTTTTAATAAGCAACCAAAAATATACATTTGAAGTACACATTGCTAAGTTTACAAATTTTCCCCCATTCTTTTATTCTTTTTTCTTTTTCTTTTTTTTTTTTTTTTAAAAAAAAAAAAAAGCAAACCAACAAAGCACTTAATTTTGGGGGTAACGTTTTGAAGATCTCTTTACCTGTGCTGGGCCAACTCTAATGTATCCACTTGGGAATTAAATTTTACTTGCTTTTCTTGCTTTTTAAGACAGTCTCATACAGTTCAAATTGCAGATTTAGGTACAGCCAAATCAAAACATTATCAGATTTTATGGCAGCTCATTCCATTCAGAGGGTTTTAGTGAGCCTTGTCAGGCAGATTATCACAGCTTTGACAAAGCAAAATATTAATAAAAAGGAATGGCTATATATAAGTATACATGTGTTTGAAAATTGGAAGTAACATTTGCATGAATGCAGCAGTGCATAAACGGGTGGATTGGTGATTATTTCAGTTTTAAAAGTTCTGTGGTGAAACAAGTTTCTTCCTGCTTTTCTGGAGCTTGTTACCAAGTATCTGTGTCCCTACATGAAGAGGATGTTACTGTACCTCAAAATTAGTTATCAAATTTTAGCTCTGGGTTTTCTTTACCCCCTCCCCCTCTAGCAGTGTAGGAGGATGTGGAGTGGGGGTTGTGGTCATTTCATCACACATTGTCTCTTCTGCTCCTTCCTCCTCAGGAGAGGACTCCTTACACTCTTCACCTGCTCCCCTGTAGGGTCCCTCCTACAGGAGACAGTCTTTCGTGAACTTCAACATGAGTCCTTCGCATGGGCTGCAGTTCATGAACTGCTCCAGCATGGGTCTTTTCCACGGAGTGTATCGTTTGGGAACAGACTGCTCCAGTGTGGGTCCCCCACAGAGTCACAAGTCCTGTAGCAAACCTGCTTCAGCATGAGCTCCTCTCTCCATATGGCCACTGTCCTGTGAAGAGCCTGCTCAAGTGCAGGCTTCCCACAGGATCACAGCCTCCTTCGGGCATCTCGCTGCTCCAGCATGAATCCTCCATGGGCTGCAGGTTGATATCTGCTCCACCATGGACCTCCATGGGCTGCAGGGGGAACAGCCTGCCTCACCATGGTCTGCACCATGGGCTGCAGGGGAATCTGCTCCAATGCCTTGATCACCTCCTCCCCCTGCTTATTCGCTAACCTTGGTGTCTGTGGAGTTGATGCTCTCACATATTCTCACTCCTCCCTCCAGCAGTTTTGTTTTCCCTCTTCTTAAAGAAGTTATTGCAGAGGTGCTATCACTGGTGGGCATGGGCTTGGCTTTGGCCAGTGGTGGGTCCATCTTGGAGCCAGCTGTGTTGGCCCTTTCAGACATGGGGGAAGCTTCTGGCAGTTTCTCAGAGAAGCCATCCCTTTAACCTCTCTTCCCCACCCCTTTAGCCTCTCTTCCCCATCCCTTGCTCTCCCTCCCCTCTCCCCCCAAAACAATAAAAAAAAACCTTACAGTGCAAACACAATACATTCTCTGTAGTTGGAAAATTCATGCTGGAAACTTTTCCAATACTTTTGTATAACTGTATCTTGTTAAAGAGCTGGAATGGTTTTCAGAGCTCTCCATTCCATGACACTGAAGGAGATTCTCAAAGTTGATTTGAATTTTCAGAGATTACACAGGTTTGGGTTTTTTGTTTTTTTTTTTTTTTTTTTTTTTTTTTTTTTGTTTGTTTTTGGTTTTGGTTTTGGTTTTGGGTTTTTTTTTTTGTTGTTTTTTTGTATTTTTTTTTTTTTTTCCTGATAAACAGAGGCACTGATGTTTGTTCCTTTGGTGTGTACTCTTTCTTGCAAAAAGGCATGGATATTCTTGTGAGCATCAATTACTAGTGGACACTGAATACAACAAAATGGTGTTAAAATATGAATGAGAATACAGGAAGATGGTGATAGCAACATACTTACTGGACTAAATTCTATCACAAGTGAAGCTTGGGGAGACAGAGGGTGGTAGTGTGACTTGTTTCGGAAAAGTCAAATGGTGTGCTTTTTATTTTTTGATTTCTTTTTCCTTTTTCCTTCTTCTTAATGAGGATGTTCTGTGTACTGTGACCACTGAGTCATGGAATCTTACAGTGGTACTGATGCTGGAGAGAATGTGCCATTTTTCCAGCTTACTCTAAGTAGAACTGAGCCTTCAGTTCTCTTTAATAATGTATCAAGTGTAAGTATGGAGGTAAGTCAGAAAGCCAAACTGAAAATATTGATAGGATGTCTTTTCTTGGTTTTGAAATATGTCTGAAGCTTTTAACGTGAGACATAAGGTGCTTTCTTCCCTTATTATATTCTGCATAGGAAGCGAGGATGAAATGCCGTCTGAAAGTAGCATTATTGACTTTTCTTTTTTTTTTTTTTTTCTTTTCTTCCCTTGAATTGAGATCTTAGCTAAGCCGTAATTGATCTGGGATAGTAAAACCTCATAGCTCTTGGCTTTCTGCAAGCAGTCATGTTAAAACACTTAGGGAATTAAAAATCTTTTACAACAGTCTTTCTATATCTTGATTCTCTAGACTGAGTAGGAGGTAAACATCAACGGCAAGTAACAAAGTAACTACTTCAAAGAGCTGCCAAACAGCATTGCATTTTTACAAATTGTTACTGATTTCAAATGTTGAGTCAGATAAACCACTTTTCCTGTTATTGTATATCTTGGCGAAGTGTAAAACCTGAAATTGCCTTTGTGTTCACCCAGAGTTTCTTGTACTTACTGCTAAAGTCCATAGAGATATTACAGTTTGGGTTACTTTTCTATTAAGTAACGTCTGTGAATGCCATATTCCTTAAACGTTCCGTAGGCTTCATGAAGAAAGTAAGCCTCAGGAGAGTATAAAAGTTATGTAGCTGTATTAGAGGTTGGCCTCAGAAGTTGTTTTGCAGGAACCCATTTGCTAAAAAAAAATAATAATAAAAAAAACCAACCTGTAAATCTTCACCCTGCTCATCATTTTCACTTCAAATGGTTAAGTAATGTGAAGAGAACTTACAAGACATGACTTTGAAAATGAGCTTGTTTGTATTTTATACCTGCAGTATTTATATAGCATAGGAAGATACATCCTTTCCTATGTCTAGTTCTGCTTCATGAGGGTCACAATGTCAAATTATATACTGTGTGCATTTTGACTGAAGAAATAGAGGTGGAAAGTTCATGTTCAATAAGATAAGTTACTTTTTAAACTTTGTCTCCTTCTCATTGGTATGCAAGTTTAGTGTGTAATTTTGGAACTGATTTTAAGGTTCTAATTAGTCTCTAGAGCATTCATGTGGGCAATAGATTGCTCATTAGTGTATCAACTTTCCATTTTTTCAACTTTTTCCATTGTGGTGATTCGCTATTTCTCATGTCTAATGTGGAAATTGAAATGATGAATGTTAATTTGCCTTCTAGATGTTGCAACTGCCTGTCCAGATAAGAAGTCCATCTTAATGTACGTGACTTCTCTCTTCCAAGTTCTGCCCCAGCAAGTCACTATGGAAGCCATCAGGGAGGTGGAGATGTTGCCACGACACTCAAGGGTCACTACAGAAGAGCACGTACAAGTACATCATCAACAGCTTTTTTCACAAGAAGTGAGTTGTTTCACTTTTCTGCTTTCATCTTGTTTCTCTAAGGTGGTTGTTTCCCTTACCTACCCCATAAGTTTGATATTAGATGGCCAATGGAAGGCAAAAAAATCAAGGGCATAATGGACAAAGTCTCCATCACAGGCAAGTCAAACGTACTTGTCTTCATGAACTGTGCCTCTGTACTGCTTTTCACCTTCATGGGGCTGTTTTAAACGTAAGTATTCAGGAAATAAATGCTTTGCTCTTCTCTTCTACAGCACTGGGTGTTTTGATTGTGAAAGGGCACAAGGAAGAACACAGGAACTGGGGGAGGATTTACATTTAAACAACATTTTAACCTTTCTTAGAGAATAGTAGTTGATGTTTCTCCCTATTCATGAAACGTTTTTTACTTTTTTAGCATTTTTTTTTCCACTGACTTGTATTTTAAGACCACCAGATGACCTCTCAAAAATTTCATGTACTATTTGAATTAATTTATGTTTGCTGTGTCAGTTATGGTTTTGACTGAAATCAGACAGTGTCTGCTGAATTGTTTAGTGGAGTTTAGGCCTAGTGTGCTTGTTGGAATTTAATCTGTTTCTTGCTTTTGGGGTGCTCAGTTTCTTTTAGAGTACTGAGCAGATGAGTATTGGCTCTTTTATTTAAGATGTGCTACATGATCACTTGTCTTCTGAGCATTTGCTTGTAAATTATAAAGGACTTTCGATTTAAATTGGTATTCTGATAGTACTGAGTCCTGATAGTTTGTGACTTTTGTAGAGGATGTCAGATTAAATGACAATTTTTCTTGATACCATCCCAATCTTGGCTGCTGAATACCAGCACAGTCCTTGAAAAATATAACTGGTAATGACCTTCTTACTACTTTAATTTCAGTTGCACTTAAATTCATTGGTTGACTTCTGTAACCCATGCTCTTATCCATATATTTGTTCTTTCCACCTCTAATTTATTCTTTATAGATCACAGTCAATGTACCCCAGAGACCTTCACCATCTCCTAAACCACGGTTCAAAAGTTACGCATATACACAAGCTGTGTATGTCACATCCCCTGACCAAAAAGGGAGGCAGGTTCCTCCACAGGTCTGTCAATATTGTCATTTCTTTTAAAGCTTTATTAAGCTTTTGCTTGGAGTGAAAGTGTTCATACATTTTGCTCGTACCTGATCTTGATCCTTTTTGAGTTTGTTTTTTTTTTTAAATTAGCATCTGTCGAGTGATTACTCCTTGCTGCATATTTCAGCATGGCTGGCAGTAGGTGTTATGCTGATTGTTAGGGTTGAATAGCATTTAAACATGGCTGGTTTAGAATCATAAACTGCTTCCTTTGTTGCGTATTTTTTTTTTTTTTTTTTAATAGCACAAATCTTGTCTTCAATGACTATTAGAGGAACAAACCAAACACAAGCTATATTTGACATCCAATTACTGTACTTCTGTTTCAGGTTTGGTTACAGAAAACCAGGAACCATTGGTTTTCTCTTGCTTTTCCTTACACTCATATCTGTTAAAGAAAATAAGTGCTGGTGTTTCTCAGAAGGTTACTGTAGTTGGAAATAAGGGAATGGAAACAATAAAATAATATTCTTTATATGACCTGGATTATTAGCTTTTAACAAATGGTCATTTTATCACAAATGACATCATGCTAACATTCAGGTTAGGGTTTTTTGACCTTTAAATAGCTGTGATTGTTTAATAAAACTAATTTAAAGCAAACCTTATAATGAGCATTTCAGTAGACAGATTTTTATAATTTCTGACAAGTGTGAGAGCCAAAGGTCATATTGTGTAATGCAATAGGCTTTCATTACTTTGGGGAAAAGGTGTCTGCATGCATTTCGCACTACAATATGAGTTTGTTTGTGAAGACTTAATTCTGTCTAACCTCTAAAAATTTATTGCAAAATTGCACTTCGATTCAACAGTATGTTTCCAAATCTACTCTTCAACTGATGGGTATTTTCCTGAATAATCACTTCCTTTAAATACTCCAGGAAATAAATCCTGTGCACATAAGCTTAGCCCTGCTGCATTATCCTACCATCAGATGTGTTACACGGATGATTAATGCAGCTTTTAAAAAAGGTATTTTAAAACTGATATAATTGACCTGTTAGATACTATACTGGTACTATACTGATAATTAGTTACTATAGTAACTTAGGTACTGTACGGATAATTGAGAAGGATGAAGAGTCGTGATTTACTATAGATTTATGTTTTCAGGGTCTGTAAGAAATTCTGTGAATTGTTTGTTAGTTCACATTTGTATGGCAGGCGGGTCTATATGTTTATCTGAAGTAGCAACCTTTGAAAAGGCCAGATTGCTTATCTCTACTGATCATTAAGGTGATGATTTCTTTCCTTCCCCAAGGGATTTTGATGCAATAGAAACTATATTGTAATGCTTGTGTAGAATGCTCTTACTCTAAGATACTGCAACATCTACTTTGTGGGTTTGGTGTGTACGTACATACTGCAAGTATGCAAAGGAAGGCATTCATAGATTTTCCATGTTCATTCTAAACAGCAAAGGCATTTCTCTCTATATATACACAATAGCATTAAGTGATTTTGCTTCATAATTTTCTGAGATTCAGAAATGCTCAAAGCAATAACATTAATATGGGTGTGTTAGCCTAAGGTGAACAGTGAGCTACTGAGAGAAGTAGGAAGAGATGGTACCTTTTAAAAGAACGGTGCATTTGTATTGGGCAGAGGGGGAACAAATGCTTTTTTAGATGTTCAGTCCTTCTTCAGAAGTTCCAGTCCTGAAAGCACAAGAAAATATAAGAAAAATGAGAACGTCAAAAATATAAAAAAATATAAAAAAATTATGGAACAATATGGTGTTTGGAATTTAACCACACTCTATACAGAAAGCATTTGTTTTATTTGAACTATGTTTAGCTCTAGCAATGAAATAATACATATATTTTGATGGAGTAAAAATCCTTAAAAATGCGAAAGGAAATTTCACTTGTCTAATAGTGATGTCATTAGAGCAAAACCAGTGATTTAAATAAAAGGTAGAAAAGAGATTTTGCTTATTGTTTGAAGTTATTAAAAGAAAAAAGTCCCACTTGTAGAATGATTTCAGCAAAGTGGTTTGCAGTTCATTTGGAAAATACATTAAAGTATGTTACCTCTCAAACATGAACAAGACATAAAAATAAAGTTCATGTTTTATATGTTACCGTTCAAGAGAACCTTTGAACTTTAAAGTATAGCTTCTATTAATGTAACGTTGATATTTCTTCAGTCTAGGAGTATATGAAATAAGTTTTTCTAGCTTTCTTCTTAAAAGAAGATCTCTCTGTTAGTTTGAATTATTTTTCATATGCTTTGTTCAGTGGAGAACATTATCTCAAGTCAATGTATTTGCACAAATATAACAAATGTTAATTGGTTTGTTTTTGTAGTCTATTCTGATCCTTTTCTTCTAGAGCATAAAGAAATGAATTCCAAAAAAGAATTCTATTGTCTGTCAGAAACAAGCAAAAACCCTAAAACAGAAAAGGACGAAGGTGGAAAGAGAGAGAGAGCACAGATAATAAACTCTAAAGATATTCCTTCCTTTGATTGAAAAAAACAACCAACCAAAAAACCTAAAAAACCCAACCAAACACACACACACACACACAAACAAAAAAAAAATCCCAAACCCATTCACAAAACATCATGCAAATATTGATTGTGTCAGGAAAGGCTTCACATGTAGAGGGCAACAGCTTCAGATGAAGTCAAAGACTATCAGTGAGATAAGTGAGGACAAGATAGAACAAGGAATTCACTGTTATGGGATTAATAGCAGAGGTGGCATGTTTCCTCTGTGTTTACTGCTTCTACACAATTTGTGCTGAGATAGTATTTTATTCAATATAGCCTCTTAGCTATTTGTTCCATACACTTATCATTTCATACAATTAATAAGTGAATTTCATTGTTGAGGTATGATACATGTAAGGAAAGAGTAACTTTTTCAGTATTAATTTTGACCTTTTATTTATATAGTCTAGGGAAAAGAGCTTGTTTTTTTCCTTCTAGTATAATTGCATCTTCATTACAGAGTAAGCATGTTGAATCTCATTGCATAAAACATGGCTAATTTAAATATGTTTCATTTAATTGTAACTTTCCCCTATGATGATCATTTAATCAAGTTAGTAGTGTTTCGCTTATTAGGATTATCCTTTCTCAAGGCTGAGAAGGTGACTAAGAGATAAATCAAAGTTGGTTGTACACTGCCAGAACTCAGGGTCTTCCCGTTGCTTTCTTGCATGTCTTTTTGCTCTGGGGATATGAATTGCTACCTTTCCCTTTCATAGAATCATAGACTAGTTAGGGTTGGAAAGATCTTAAGATCATCTAGTTCCAACCACCCTGCCATGGGCAGGGACACCTCACACTAAACCATGCCACCCAAGGCTCTGTCCAACCTGGTCTTAAACACCACCATGGATGGAGCATTCACAGCTTCCCTGGGCAACCCATTCCAGTGCCTCACCACCCTAACCGTAAAGAGCTTCTTCCTCATATCCAATCTAAACTTTCCGTACTTAAGTTTGAACCCATTACTTAGGTTTCAAGGTACTATCACTACAGTCCCTAATAAAGAGTCCCTCCTCAGCATCCCTATAGGCCCCCTTCAGATGCTGGAAGGCTGCTATGAGGTCTCCACACAGCCTTCTCTTCTCCAGGCTGAACAGCCCCAGCTTTCTCAGCCTATCTTCATCTAGGAGGTGCTCAGTCCCATGATCGTCCTCATGGCCCTCCTCTGGACTTGTTCCAACAATTACATGTCTTTTTATGTTGAGGACACCAGAACTGCACACAGTACTCCAAGTGCAGTCTCATGAGGGCAGATCAGAGGGGCAGGATCACCTTCTTCAACCTGCTGGTCACACTACTTTTGATGCAGCCCAGGACACGGTTGGCTTTCTGGGCTGTGAGGGCACGCTGCCAGCTCATGTTCATTTTCTTATCAAAACCCTTTAAGTCTGCCCACTCCAGAAGCCATTGTTATCATTTGATAGACATCAAGTGGTCCAGTTAATCAGATGATGATTTTAGTTCTTCTCTAGAAAAAAGTTGCATTATCACAAGTGCATAAATGTTTCTGCTTCTTGTCCAATTCATTTAAGTTTTCATTGCTACTGTTTTGATTGTGCAACTGTTCTGTTGATTCCTTGAGACATATCAAGAAAGTTATGGATGCCTAGGTTTTTGTTAGCATTAAAGAGGATTCTTTACTGTTCTGGATTCAGTTACTGGTTCTACACGTGAAAAAAACAAAACCAACCAAAAAACCCAAAACCAAAGAAAGTAGTTTTGATCATTTAAAGTGTACCACAGTTTCTATTTGTAGTAGTCCCAGTGAACTGAATGGCAAAATACTTTTTTTAATTTCAAAGCAGAAGTGCACTAAAGAGACTCAAGTATAAGGGCTACACTTTGAACTGTTTGCAGGCTTTGTGTATTTGTTGCATTTAATTTATCCTCTTCCTTACTCTTCTCTGACTCCAGTGGTATAGTGTTGGTCACCTAATGCAATTAACTTCTAAGAGTGAACTCTAAAATGTGTGAGCTTTGGGCTCTTTCATATGGAATCAGTGGTCCATCTATACGGATTAACTGGACAGAACAGTGCTGCTGGCTGCAATACTTGGAAAAATTTTTAGGTGGTGTTATTATATGCAACTCGTGTTTCCTGGGAAGTTGTACAAAGATGTTTTGCTAGTGGCATATAATATCAACAGGAACTATTTAGTTTCAGTTATCTGAAGTAAGAGGCATGCATTTTTTAATTCAACTTGAGAAAATATTTTCTTATTTCACTGCTATAAAAGTTTGAAAGCAGAAGTAGAAAATAACTTTTTATTATAAAAGAACACTGTCTCTTAAAGAGGAAGTGATTTGGGGGAGTCATAGAATCATTGAATAGTTAGGGTTGGAAAGCACCTTAAGATCATCTAGTTCCAACCCCCCCTGCCATAGGCAAGGACACCTCACACTAAACCATGTCACCCAAGGCTCTGTCCAGCCTGCCCTTGAACACCGCCAGCAATGGAGCATTCACATGTTTCAGTAGGCAGAAGTGTATATGATAATTTAATAAAACTTTTTTTTTTTTTTTTTCCGGGTT
>JAOEHX010056020.1:0-27057 GCA_025448015.1 Bolborhynchus lineola
TTAGATCCAACCTGAACTTGCCCTGGTTCAGTTTGAACCCATCACCCCTTGTCCTGTCACTGCAGTCCCTGATGGAGAGTCCAATATCCTTGCCATTACATTAAGGAAATTGTGTATTTCACTTCTGCTCCTGTTTTATCAAGTCTAGTAGTTTTATATTTATCTTTAGCATTATTGGTTGGTTTGAAATACTCTGTATGTACAGTAGTAATAATTTTTTAGTAATTAAAATATGGTGACTTTTCTTACAGAACCTTTGACGTTGGACTCCATCGCTTTCTGGTCAGGTGAGCCAATACTTTTTTAGATACGGAATTCCATATTAAGAAGCATTTCTATTGTTGTGATTACAGGTGTCCATGTGAGCCTAAAACTACTTGGTATTTTCTAAAGCAAGATCCTCTTTTGTCTTCTGTTTAAGTATCAGTTTGATAAACTTTAACTCTTTGGCTCGGCTGTCTATCCCATGTCACTCTCTAAGGAAACTCCTCAGGTGTCCTCCAGGAGAACCTTGACTTAGGAATTGTCAATGCTAGCGTTCCACTCACTCCTGTGGAAATCTTGTATTTCCTTGTACTGAAGAAAGCCATTCAAGTGTTTTCCACTGGTAACTCAAGCACCTTCTTACTTCCTAACAAGGACTTGAGTTGTATAGAAAAATGTCACTATGAGGCATAGTATTTTCCTCCCTAGAAAACCTAATTGATTTGATACTCAGTGCTCTGAAAATGAATAAGGAAGGTGGAATAATTGTTGCATGTTTTGTTGGCTGACATTTAGAGGAATGCAGTGATTAAAACAAGACTCTTCAACAAGAAGAGGGAGGTTAATGCATTTGAATGCTGCACTGTGGAAACTGGGTTTGCTGTTTGGAGTTCTTTTGTGTGAGCAAAGTCATGGCTGTTCGCTAAGAATAGGTCTGCATTCATTTTTAATAACGTATCTATCACTATCTGCTGGTCTTTACGAAGAAGTGTGAAAGGTGAAGTTTGTCTTCAGGCCCTTAGAGAATTCACTCTACTGGTTATTTCATCATAATAAAATGTTGCAATATCCATCTGTGAAGAGCTTTGCCTTGGAAGAATGAACGCAGCATGTGAGCCAGAGCATGCTGTTTGGGCCCGCTGTAAGCATGAGGTGGTGGTGGGTTTTCCTTAATTTGCCCTTGCCTCTGAACTCATTATTTTAGGCTACTTTGTCATATTTCCTGGGAAAGACTCTGTAAGGCTTTGCACTCATTGAGTCCTTGTGGCCTTAATGCAGAGGGTTTGGTACTGGTTCACAGATTTCAGAGCTCTAACAGATTAATCACTCCCATGAAGCATTTTCTAATGTTTCAGAACACTTCTGCCAGAGAACATACTTTGACTTGCTTCCTACAAAGAATGGAATAAGATATTATTCTTTGTTATTGCATTGTTTTGCATTCTGTGATGATGTAGTATTGGGGTTGTATGATTGTACAGTCCTTGGACCACAAATAGCCATTGAGTCTGCATGAGTTGATTCTTAACAAGCCAGCTGTGGGTTCTCTGCAGTGTGATGTTCTAACCTTAGCTTTATATACTTCATTCTCAGTCTGTCCCCACTGTTAGCAACTTGGGGAGCCAACAGATACTTTCTCTGTAAGTGTGCTGCGAAGGAGGAAATACTGTTCCCTTCTGTTATAGCAGTCTGAGTTTTGCTTGGGTTTCCTTAACTAAAAAAAGCATTGTTTTCCTTGCTTAGTAGATGGCTTTTGGACTGGGAAACAGAGGAGTTGGTGTTACCTCTGCTGCTCGTCTGCCATGTGACCTTTCAAAAGTTACTGCCTTTGGTTTTGCCAGTTGAGGCAATCTCTACGCCTGAGAACCTGCAGATCTTCTCCTGTGTTCACATGGTGTCTGTCATAAATTGACTTCTTTACAGCTTGGTTTTCTATGTGTGAAATGCAAACAGTGTACGTGGGGACGAGAAAACCCCAAACCCTGACAAAGCAGACTTGCAGGAAGTGTTGAAAATCTACAAATTGAGATCTGAACTGTTCAAGAGATACTGTATTGTTTTAAATACAAGGACAGCACCCTGCAGTGGAAGGGAAGCTCAGTATGACGCTTTCAGATATGCAGTGTGCAGCCAACAAAACTAAAAGCGCAGTTAAAACTCTGCTAAAAGGACAGTCTGTGCCTAATTACTTATTGAAGTGCTGCTGGAAGGGACTAGGGCTGTGGGTAGCCTGGCACACACAGTCAATGGCTTGCCCAAGTGAAGTGTTAACACAAATATGAGAGAAAATGACAGCTCCACAGCTTCTGCATTCTTAGCAAAAACCAGATATTAAATCATTCCTGTGTGTCCATCTAGCTGTGGCTTGAACTGTGCTTCTGATATGGTTTTGAAGGTAGCTCAGGTATAAAAAGCCATCTTTTTAAATGTATTATTGGACAGACATAGGTATACTGAAGCAGCTTGTTCTGTGGTGGTCCCTGGCTTGGGCTGAACTGGGCTGTGGGAGGCTAGACTCCTCATCACCTTCCTTGCATGCTAAAGTGGGCTGGTGTCGTGGAGCTGCTGTTTGTGAAATTAAAGTGCAGTAGAGTATGGCAGGGTCTGGACCTTTGTTAGCTACACGGTAGTGTTTGAAGCAGGGATGCTGGAAATCCACGGGGGAAAGATCAGTAATTTTGTGGTGAAACCTGGAGTTTGATATTACCCATTGAGAAGATATTACCATGCTTGGAAGGTCATTTGCCCATTGTTTTCACACAATCATAGAAAAGAAAGTATTTTGTACTACTTTTGGGATCAGCAAATGCATCAATCAGTGTTATTTAAATGACACAAGTACTGTCCAGACAGTGATACTTTTTCTTCGTTGTGGCTATGGGGAGAACAACCATTTCTCCTGAATAACTGAGTGATCCCAGAGTGGAGCAGTGGGTGGATTTTCAGATTTCAAAATGCATGAAAATAGCTTTGGGGCAGTGGCTTAAAGGGGAAAGAGCAAGAGAGACACTGCCTCGTGTTCTTTGCTCCCTGAGCTATTTCGTCTGTGCATCTCATCCAGTGCTGAGAAGGAAATCACAGGCATATGAGAGGATTCACTGTCCTAATGGCAAAGAGTGCTTCCTTTAGGGCAATGCTGATGAGGGCAGTGGAGAAGAGTGCCGGTTCCTGGAGGCATGATCCTTCTGAAAACTCTCCACGCTGTCAGCACTGCTGTGCCTTTGAAGAAGAGTGAGTTGTGCTCCTCTCAGTACAGACCTGGCTTTGAAAAGAGCTGCAGGACCACGCAGCCCCAAAGTCTCCCAGAAGTGTCCATCTGCTAACAGTGCTCACAGCTCACCACATGCTTTGCAATTACTTTGGCTTATTTAGAGCTGCAGGTTATTTAAGTTTAGGTTATTACCTGGTGCAAAGGTTCTCCAAATAAGAACTGGAAAATCATCCCCTTCTTTAGTTTTCTCAGGTGAAGCAAGGCATGTTTGAATTCTGGGATCAAAATTTAGTGTATGTGGCCACCTCTGTTTATTTTTACCTAGGAACACCTCCAGGTAAGGGCAGTATGGTCCCATGGTATAAGAGGGGTTGTTGTTCGAAGTAAGGTACACCCATGGAAGAAGGTAGGGAAAATTCTGTTCATCAGCTGACTGTTTTCATTCTCTGTGGAACCCTTCACAGTTCTGTGCTACCCAAAAGAATACCAGAATAATGTTAATGAACTGATAGCTGGGGTTTTTAAAGACAGGTTTTTTCCCCTGTTATTCTACTCTGCTCAGAAGAGGACTGAGATTGGTAGCTGTGAGGTCAGGCCTTTTCTCAAAGTGCAGAGGTTTGCTCCCAAAAGACATCACAACTTGTTACTGAGATGGTGAGGAGTCACAATCTAAGTGTAACCCCTATGAGAAGTGTCGACTCACTGAAAAGCTCAACAGTATTTGAGCCACCCTGAGCTGAAGACATCTGTGCCCCTGCTTAAAACCCCAAGCAGTTATCACTGTTTTGTTTTTAAAACCAAACAAAGCTGCTCAGTCCCCCAGAATCTCACAACAAGAGGAAAAACCCCAAAGCCAGCCAACCAAAAAAGCCCCCCTGAAACTGAGTTCTGAGGTTGCCCATTCTTTCTAGTGCACCCAGGTCTTTGAAAGTCAGTACCTGATGCAACAGTCCCTTTCATTCTGTGTTTCACCCCTCCTCCAATGCTAGGTGTAATCATCAGAGGTGATTCTGGGCTCCAGCAGTTACACACAGATTCCCTACTGGGGTGCCACATGGGATGTAGCATCGGGCATTGCCCTCTTTTGGGGACCAAATGCCAGTGCTAATCCCGTACGGTCTCTGCTGCTGTGTAGAATGTAGTTGCCCATAAAATACTGTTCATGTTGTAATATACTGGAGTTGGGCTAGGCAGCACAGCATTAGAGATTCCACTTTTCTTGGAACAGGATTGATAGAAGTATTTGGGTAATCGCTTTTGCCTTTGAGATCACTGGGTGTAAAGTCCCGCAGGGATGCATCCTTCCTCCTCTGCTCTGTGAAGAAGTTTGGCTTTTTGGTTCAGTCAGTGTCCTGGTCACCCAGTCATCCTTACTGCACACGCAGCAATGGGAGAATGGTTTGTGTTTGAAGTGATCTGTAAAGCTCATCTGGTTCAAACCTCTGCCATGAGCAGGGACACCTTCCACTAGACTAGGTTTCTCCAAGCCCTGCCCAACCTGGCCTTGAACACTGCCAGGGATGGGGCAGCCACAGCTTCTCTGAGCACCCTGTGCCAGGACCTCAGCACCCTCATTGTAAAAGCTCTTCTTCCTTACCTGGTCTGCAACTCTCCTCTTTTAGTTTATAACCCCATGAAACCTTTCTCTTTTGCCATAAAATGGCCGCAGTGGTGCTTGCCCATGCCTGCCTTCAGACACCTTGTGAAAACTGTGGTCTATTCTGGATGAGGTTAATCCTACCCCCTGTTGCCAGATCTTTGTACTGCTTTGCCTGCGTGTCCCAGATGACTGGTTGGAACAGATGTGTTTGACTTTAGGTGTAGGTTAGGGGCACCCCCTGAATAAGCAGTACTCTTTAGTGTAACCTGCAGTATGTCTCTAACAGTTTATGTCTCATTTTTCTAACTTGGATCAGTGATGGCACAGAGGTGCTGTGTTAATTAAGCAGCAGTGTATCTGGGTGAGGGCAGGCAGGTTATTTCTATCTGCGATCATCAAAGTAACACACAGGGTAAAAGACTGCCAAAGAAGCAAGTGGCACACTGCATCACAAGTGATGCACTAACCAGGGACAGAATGTAAGGAAACGGCCTCAGCTGCACCAGGGCAGGGTGAGATGGAGCTGAGGAACAGTTCCTTCCCCAGAGGGTGCTCAGCACTGGAACTGCCCGGGGCAGGGCTGGAGCCACCGTCCCTGTGAGTGTTCACACACCGTGGAGACGAGGCCTCAGTGCCGTGGGTCAATGATGGCCTTGGCCATGCTGGGGAGTGATTGGCCTGGATGAGCTTAAAGGGCTTTTCCAGCGTGGCTGATTCTATGATCCTTGCTGAGGAAGGATTTGGTGATGCTGGTACTTAGGTTGCAATATGCAGATGTGTTTGGGATATGTGTAATTGCTGTACTTGCATTTGCCTCTGGGTCCTTTCTGCCTCCAGTCCCATGCCTTTAAACCACGTCAGGTGTAGCAGGACATGAGACTCTAGCAAGTGTTGACCAGTCTTGACTCCCTTGGACCAGCGTGCTCTTCTGGCACAGTGCAGATACAGCCAGTGGCAGTAACAGAAGCAGTTTTCAGTCAAGGGTGTCCAGCTGTGAAACAAACTTCAAAAGCAGACTAAAACAGAAGCAGGCTGTTTCCAAGGTACATTATATTAACCTCCTTTTTGAATGAAAAAGCTCTACTATAACAATATTTTTTTAGCCAGAAGCGAAGAAGAACACAAAGTGATTCTTACTATCTTTTGTACGTCCAGTGATGTGGATGTGGTGTGCTGGAGACAGCCCTTGGAGAGACTTCAATGAAAGATTGTGATGAAGTTAGCACATGGAGAACTCAAGTACATAGTCTTGTTGCTAATGAAAGCAGTTGTAGTTGTCAGTAGATGTGATTTCAGTGGCTTTGTGTCCAATTATTGAGTAGCTTTAAGGTTAAAGTGTTCATTCCTTTGAAGAGACAGTGGTTTCACCTTAGGAATTCTTTCTTTTTTAAATTTACCCTCCATATGGGGCTTTCAGGCTCTGCAAAAATCGTTTTGAAGTTCTAAAATACAGAAGAGAGCAGCAGTCTGTGAAGGCCTCTTCATGGAGAGGCTGGAAGGTAGAGCTGCTCTTACGCAGTATTGCAGTTAGGTCCCGTGAGCTGTGTGTCGGACCCAGTGGAGGTTTTGAGGTGTTTGCTGGTGGGGGTCAGGTTTGAAGGGGGTGTCTTGCTTAGAGCAGGACTTGATCAGACAGTAATGAAGAATGATGCTGAGCTGCCTCAGAGCAACTGCAGCCTCTCAAGCACCTTCTCAGAATGAAACCTTGTTTTTTTAACGAGAGCAAACAATCTGTTGTTACAAAACAAGGCACATAATGTTGTTACATGAGCATCAAGTGTGCTGCAAACCCAAGGCTGGCTTTTGTATAAACAAACCTGAATCTTTATGTAAATGTTATGTAAATGTGACATTTATCTTCAGCTGTTGGAGTGGGGAAGTTGGGCTTTAACAATGTGCAGAGCTCCTCGTGTTTGTGCATTGCAACCGTGAATTAAAGCAGTTTGTTATTTTTGGTGCAGGATATTTGAGTCGCTATCTATGAACCAAGAAGTAAGTTTGTGGAACATGGAGTGGTCAGAAATTCAGGCTGCTTTGAGGTAGCTTTGCTGAGTAGCTAATGGAGCTAGATCAAAGGTTGTATTTCAGTATACCAGAAGTAGTGCATGCCCTGCAGTCTTGAACCACCTGAACTAGTAAAGATCCTGAATTCATTCCGTGTGAAGTCCAGGGAATTATGTCCCTGGAACATTTCTGTCTCTGACTGACTTTAAGGGCCAGAATTTGGCTAGAGGCTAAATGTGATTTCAGTCTGAGGGACGTTACACCTTTTATAACTGAAGCAAGCTGTATTTCACAGTCACACCACTGGGCAGGTAAGATATGTCACGTTAAAAATACTCTCTATGTAATACTTCCACTTCATCATTAAGTACACCATGTGTAAAGGTTTCACATGACCTAGTGTATAAATTCACAGGTTTCTGCTTACCTTAGTTTTCTCTTTAATTAATTCTCTTGTCTTCCTCACTTTGAATGTTGTCTTGTGTTCTTCCACGTGTTGTGATCCATATTTGTACCCTGGGGTGCTGAGAGCCTTGATTACAACTTCCAAACGGCAGGATGTGGTTGGTATAAACTTCAATCTCAAAGTTAGTTTATGTTTTGTGGTTTAGATGTGTTTCAGAAAGCCACATGCTGTGTCTGTGTTATAGTATATTGGAAATAAGATGGAGATCAGTGCTGGAAAAAAAAGTGGGGGAGAATAATAGGATGGGAAGAACATTCTTTTCTACTCTAGCTGCTGGCAAATGAGCTGTAGGCAGCGCATCTTGGCCAGCACATGCCTCAGACTCAACTGTTGTCATCTGAGTTGCTGCCGCTCTGAGGTTACGTTTCATCCTCCCCTTCAAAAGAAACATGTTAGGAGCCTGCCAGCCTGCTTTTCCTGCCTGCTCTGGTGCCTTCTATCTAAGCACACACACAAGAGCTGCCTGGCAGCATCCACAGTGCTGTGGTTTGTCTTTGTCTTGCACTTGACTTGTACCTAGCTAAGCTTGGAAATGGATGAAGCTTTGCATGTTTCAGCTGTGCTTTCCCCTACAACATCTTTCTCTGTGTCACAGACATGTTAGGGAGTGGCATGGGAGTCCATAATGCTCCCATTATGTTCCTTGGAAGCCAGTACCATACTAGAAAATGTATGTCCCAGAAAATGCAGTCTATTATGCGACTGCCTCTGCTTTTGTGCATTCTCTTCCTGAGAGTGCTGCTTCACAGTAGGTGGTTCATCTGCTATATGGGATTCTAGGAGCAGCTGATCATAATAATCTATCTGGGTTAACAGTGGAGTACAGTGGAATACAGAATGACTCCCATTGTCCTTGTGGGCAGGGAAGCTTGCATGTATTTCTCTTCCTTGGCTACTTAAGATTGTGTGCTGTGTTCTGAATCCTCTCCTGAAGAATCCCAGCTCTTTGGCTCATCTTTGTGCTCAGGGTCAGCTTGCTTGGCTTTCTCTAGGTCCAAGGTGTTCTTGGGGTAGCTGCTATGTAGTATGTTAAAACAGTAACACCTTAACTTTAATCCAAAGTCATAAGTTAACGTTTTCTCAGATCATCACATCAGGATAGTACGTTATCAGATGTGCTACTGAAGTAGATAGCTTTACTGCTTACTTTATGGCTGCATGGTAGCACGTAGCATTTCCAATCAGATCAATGCCCCACTAACCTGTGTGGCCATCAGTACACAATCTGCCTTCAGTCCTTGTCCTTCCAAGCTCCAATATTGGCTCTAGGGTCTCTGAATAGTCCAGGACAGTTTATAGAGTTTAGGAAGTCTGTGAGTTTAAACACCTACCTTAAAGCAAGGTTCAAAGGGTGGGTATGAGAAGCAAATCTAGAAGAGGGGAGGAAAAGACAGAGGCAGGAAGCTTGACAACTCCTATCTGGTTACACACAGATGAGGGGATTTGAGGGCTTCAGTGTGGAGGTGAAAATACTTTGAGACACCTCAGTGGTGACATTAGACCTTGATATCTGTGTGTCTGTTTGCAGCTGTGTTGATGTCAGTATTAAAGCCCAGGTAGAGGACTTGGCTGCAGTTATTTGCATCAGCGGATGGCAACGTTTGTGTGTCTGGCGTTGTAAAGCAGGATACCTGGGAGAAGGCAGAGTACGCTTGAAAAGTGCTGCCTATGTGGGATGGGAGGTCCCTGTTATCTCTGGAATGATGCCCAAGCGATGCGTGGAGTTGCTGAGTGGAAATCACAGGCCGCTGGTGTTCTGGAAGGCTGTGAGGTCTGTCTGTGGATGCTGTTGTGGCTGACTGGTGGTATTGTGGTCTGAAGTGCAGTCCTGGCTTCGCTGGCATCTGTGGGCATTTGTTGAGATCCGAATTTCGCCCTGAAGATCTCTGGGTGTTTTTATCTTCCATGGATGAAGCGGGATAATGATCATCCTTTGTAAAATGCTTGGAGATCTTATGGATTAAGAATGCTATATAAAAGCTCAACATTGATGTTTACTATAAGCTCTTTACGTAACGTCAAGAACAGATGATAAAACAGGACAGGAAGTAACTATTGGATCGTTCTATCACAGATGTAAATTTGGGTTAAAAAAAGGGAATAGTGTGATTTGTTGCAGGCTGTATGTGCTCTTCATTGCATTTGCTTGGGCGGATTACAAACATAAATAGGGAACTGTAGTAAGAAGTGTTCTATTAAGCAGCTGCAGTAAAATACAGGTTGTTTATGAGGTGCAGTTTAAGGGGAAACAATCCTTCCCTGGCTCCTAAGGAAATTAGGCCATGTGAATCAAAATCTCATGCAGGCTTCCATACTAAGGTCACAAATAATTGGGTAGAACTCATTGAGGGAACGAGGGGTCAAAACCTTAAGCTTTCTTTTTATCTTGCTGTCTCAAATAAGAGAGTGAAGGCACATGCTGTAGGCTTCCTAGTACAGCCTGAAAGTGTAATTGCAGTAACACTGTGCAGTGCTGCAGAATGAGCTAAGGTCATGGCAGCCGCGGGATAATACTGTTGATCAGCAGCCATCCAGTTCCTGTTTGCTTTCTCCTGGAGAAGATTTAGCATTTTCTCGCAAGCAGCATAGGTGGGTACTTGCAGGGTACCTCCACTTTGCCGGCAGCTTCTGCTGCTCTGGTCTCTGTGAACAGCAAAAGCAGTTTGCTTGCCTGAGTTAGGTGCTTATCCCATACTGAAAAAGCGGTAAAGAGAGCAAAATTCCCCTTTGAGTGATGTGGAGAGCATCAGGGTGTATAAGGAACAAGTATTGCTCTGCTCTTCTTTTGTGACTATTGATATTATATAATGAACATTATCTTTAGCTATAAGGATAATGGCATCCCATGTGCTAGTAGTGCTTTTCAGGGGCAGTTCTGGTAGATTTAGAGATTAGTACAAAAGATATCCAGTGTTTTGGTTCAATGAATTGCTTTTCAAATCTGGATTAGAATATTGCTCTGAAAATACTACAGAGTAGACATTTACAGCTTGCTAGTGAGGTGGGGTAGTTTTAAATACTGACCTTAACTGTTTGAGCAGTGATAGGGAGCTAACATTGCAAGATAAACTTCAGTAGTGTTTTTCTTTGAGTTCTGCCAAACTCAAATACCTGTATACAAGTAATAGAGATAAAAATACATGTAATACCTTTTTGTGTCTGGCTAGGAAAGGGGAGCCAGAGCAGGCCATTTGGAGCCCTCACTGTGTAGCAACAACTCAGGAGCAGTTTTTGTTGCGAAGTAACCTAAGTGAAGTTGATCCTGCCATGGAGGAGAGATGAGTTGACCTCTGCAGGGCTCACAGTTGTTTAAAAGGATAACAACTGTGCTTACTGATAGGAACTTGAGCAAACACACCGCAGCAAAGACATGCAGAAATTTGCCTGTAGGGTGGTAGAGAGGCTGATAGTGTTCAAACTGCAATAGCTGTTTCCAGCACACTTCTTGGCTAGGGCATGGCAGGAAAAACATTGCTGCTTAGGAAAATGTGTCTGTCTCAGTGTCTATATGCTATTGAAATAGACTGTACTGTACTACTTGAGTCTCCATCCCTGGTGGCATTTAGACGATGTGGAGATGTTGTGCTTAGGGACATGGTTTAGTGGTGGACTTGGCAGTGCTGGGTTAACAGTTGGACACGATGAGCTTAAGGGTCTTTTCCAACCCAAATGATTCTATGTATCACTGAATTCAGTACTGCAGGATTGCTTTCACTATTGGGGTCAGTTTCATTGCTGTGTGATGACGATACATACAGGAGTTAAGGTAAAGTGCTGCCTTTAGCTGAAGGAGGTTGACAGCTAAATACTTCCAAACTTTCCTGCACTGGGGACTCCATATAGAACTTAAGGGCTTTTGACTGTGAGTCTGGAGCCTTCCCAGTACTAGTGGTAGCAGTAGTCATTCTTTTCATTCCTCCCCCAGACAATAGGAAGCTTATTTTTATAGGAGGTCAAAATAAAAACGGCCTGATTTAGATGACATTTTTTGCTGAAAAGTGCTGTTATACACCATTAACCTTTCATTTAGGGTGATGACTCAAAAGGAACTTCTTTTGCATTGGAAGTGATTAAAGCTGCAGCTGTTGAAATGGATGGAGCTTGTGAGCAGCCTGTGGTGGTCAGTTAGTTTTAGCTGACAGCCAAGCAGGAGCTTTTCCTTCTCAGTGAGACACCTGCAGTATTTTTATTGGTCTCAGGGCAAGGGATCATCTTCTACTGAAAATAAGTCATAGATTAAATGTTAGTAAATAGCCATGAATCAAGGACTCCCTCTGTGTATGTTCAGGGTGGGTTTGTTCTATGTAATGTCCATGAGAGCACCAGGAACTAGTAGATGTCAGTGTGTCTTTTAGAGCTTCATTGCACAGTCAGTTGATGAAACAGAAGTGACATCTGGTAGGAGCTTTCTGGAATGTAGGTCTTAATAAATATTTCATTTCTTCTTGTTTATACTGTCTTGTAGTTGTTAAACTATATAAACAGCCAACTGGAGATGGTTAACCAAGTAACCATGGAAACTGCCTTCATCTTCTTTTTCTCCCTCTCTCTGTGGAAGTGTTTTTCAATGATATTTATGGTTTCTTTTCCTCACTGTGATTTGAACTGAGCCAACGAAATAACCCATAAAAATGTATTTGAAGTTGTTGGTTATCTAGTCACAACCAGTAAGCCAGTGTTTGTATGATCACTATAGAGTTTGTATGCATACTGTTTTTTAGGGTAGCACCGTAAGAATAAAGTGGTACCAAACAATTGTCACTTGCTAGCAGCAAGCCATGATTGGATAAAACCCGTTTCTGCAGTTCCAAAGAGAGACATCTTCAAATTGAGGTAGCTTTCTCCCCTGTGAAATGCTGGATGAGGAAAACAGATAAGCAGTCCTTTGAGGGGTTTATTGCTGTTTGAAGCATAGGAGAGCTAACTTGACTACAATCAAAGCATCATTGGACAAAATTATTGTACCTTTTGAGGGGAAGGGATTTTTTAAATGGGAGATAGCACCTCCACTCTGAAGTAATGAAGGTCACCTGAAATCTTGTTTAGTTCCCTAGATTTTGGGAGACCTTCCTTTGGGAAGCCTGGTAGGTTAGCACACAAGCTAACAACAAGCATGGGAGTAACGGTGTGGCCCAGCACTCTGATAGTGGTCAGCGGGGGAGCACCTAGCAAGGATGTGTTAACAGCCAGGTCAAGCCCTGGTGGGAAGCTGTCTTCAGCAGTCAGGAGCAGCATCTTCATATGTGATGGTCTGTAGCATGTTCTGGCTCTGTGGGCTTAGACTGGAATTTCCTGTGTAGATGAAATGCCCTCTGAGGAGAGGGCTCCTGTAGCACTTTGTTCTTTTTGAGCTCTCCCTAACCCTAACCCTAACCCTTAAGAGTGTAGGCTCTTAACACTTGTAGTCACTGAGCAGTTTGTAAATGGGAGAGGGTTGCTTGCTTTCTGAATCATATAGCCTACTGTCAAAATAGAGGCAGGTTCTGCAGAGTTGAGCAGCCCTGGATCTAGAGAACTGAAGTAGCATGGGACAGGAAATAGCATTTCATGGTTAGAAGTCATTAGTCTTTAGTACTGGCAGAAAGAAGACTCTGGTACTGGGTATGATTCCCTTCTCATTAATTCCTTACAAAACAACAATTGCAAATATAAAATATATATGTTAAATAATTGGAGACAATTTTAAGAAAGTTTAAGTATGCAAAACTTTGACAATGCTTCAGATTCATGTTTTAATTCTGGACTGTTACTTCAAGCTGAGTCTCTGGAGGGTGGCATGACAGTAATTAGCTTCAGCTCAGCAGAAAGGCTCAGTGGTCTTCAAGTTTTATCAAATGAACAATGGATTTCAGTAATATAAAATCAACTCTTTTTTTCTTGGTTTAAGTTTCAGTGATTACATACAATGAGACATCAATTACCTGAATGCTTTTACTGTCCCTTGACTTCTCTGACTTGGACTTGGAGAACTGTGTCTTGGAGCATTATTCTGTTTATTACAGTACTGCATTAAGTCTGGTTTGAAGAATTTCTGTTGCCAGGATTTCCATCACTTTTTGTCTCTGCTTCTAGAATCATGAAATTCCAGACTGGTTTGGGTTGAAGGGATGTTGAAGCTCCTCCAGCTCCAACCCCTGCCACGAGCAGGGACACCTTCCACTGGAGCAGGTTGTTCCAAGCCCCTGTGTCCAACCTGGCCTTGAACACTGCCAGGGATGGGGCAGCCACAGCTTCTCTGGGCACCCTGTGCCAGCGCCTCGGCACCCTCACAGGGAAGAACTTCTGCCTTGGATCCAACCTGAACTTGCCCTGGTTCAGTTTGAATGCATCACCCCTTATGCTATTTTAATTTAGTAGTGTTTGTTTAGTTTCATCTTCTGGTTCTCATGCCAGGCTAGAAGGCATTGGAAGGTGATGTAAAAGGAAAGCATATCAGTGGAGCAGCAAAAAGCCTGTATGGACAAGTTTTCCTTTTATTTAAGAGGGTTTTATCCAGAAAGATGGTTTTAGCGCATGATTATCAGCATGAAATTAACTCATGTAAGAGCTTGCATGTGGGGAAGGTGCTTGAGAGGGTTAATGAAGTCACACTGATGTCTAAAGCGTGGCCTGGGCTATTCATGTTACACTTCTACAGTGTGTATGAGCCAGCACTGGCGCTGCTCCATGTGTTAAGGATTGTCCCAGCTGCCATGCCGCAAGTCTAGATGCTGTATAAGTGCAGTGGCTATGTTTCCATACCTTTTCCAGCGTCGGGGGCAGTCTGTGATGCTCCTGTCCCTAGCAGGTATGCTCAGATGTCTGGAATTGCCTTTTCTGGTCTTCTCTTTGTTCAGTGCTTTTCTATGTGCAGGCACGAAAAGGAGCTGCCATGTCACGGGCAGGCTCCTGCTGTTGTTTCGCACTCAGCTGTAAGTGCTGAGCCTGGAGGAATGCTGAACAAAGGTCTGTTCCATGCCTGCCCTGCTCCTGACATCCTATCCTATCTGCATCCTATTGCAAGCTTAACTACCCTGCAGGTGTGTGTTCCTTCTGCATTAGCACCATGCTTCACCTCTTTGCCAAGAATAGGATGTAGGAAGAGCTAGCCTGTGAGGGTGAACACTGCTGGCATACACCAGGTTCAGTGTTGTCCTTTGCCTTGATGTGGGGATTCAGTCAAGTGTGAGGAACCTGTCATGCTGTGCTTCCTGTCGCTATGCGGTTGTAGCTGAGTGTGCCTGTGAGCTACTGGGTTTGTAGGTCTGTGCTGCTGTGTGCCTTAGGTTGTCTATTTGCTTAGAACTCAGTAGCTGAGCCAGGAACAGCGCTGGGCTCCTGGTGGCCTCAGTGGGATTGTGCAGCTTCTTGCCAAGTCAGGTGTTCTGCGTTTGCAGTGACAGAAGTTGGGTTTAGAGGTCTTACACATCAGCTGAACCTCATCACTATGCCTCAGGCAGTATTGGCGCTTCTGCTTTGGGCTGGCTGTCCTCCTCTGGCTTTATGTGTGACAAGCTTATGAAACCATACCTGCCCTGTGAGCAGAGATAAGAAACAGTAGTTTCTTGGTTAGGGTTTTGGTTCGTTTCTAATGAATGCTGGAAAGTTACCTTTTCTGAGTTCTTGTTCTGTGTGTTGAAGAGTTGCTGTACATCCTCTTGAGAGGATAAGAGATGTGGTATATTGTGATATTTGAACTTGTGCTCCTTGTTCTCAGGAGCAGAACTCACTTAACCTCTACATACCTGGCATGAGGTGCCTGTGCATTGGGAACTGTGACTGAACCAGGGAGATGTTGGAGTCAGCTGAGAAACAGCAGTGACTTTATAACTGATGTGATAAACCTTTTGGATCAGCTCTGTGTAAGGATTTGCACGAGTGTAAATTGAACTGATTTGTTTGCTGATTCAGCTTAACCAGTACAGGAGGTTCAGGAGCCATTCTTCTTGTGTCAGAATAGCTTATTTGGGGTCAGGTAAACAAATAGAACTGTTTTGTGTGTTTCTGCAAAAGGGGCAGGGTGTTGTTTTCCTTATTTAATGAAGAGAATTGAAAAGAAGCATCTTCTACTGGACCCTGCAAGTGCCCTGCAAGTAAAATGAGTTTAGCCTATTAGTTACCTGTTTGCTCCATGCCTCACACCATGGGAAACCATGCCTTGTTTATGTGCAAAGCATTTAAAACCAGCTGGGTAACTGCTTTCAACTTGCTGTGCATGGTGGAAATCAACACAGAAATCCAGCAGGAGGGGATGGAGACTACGTCAGACTGCGAAGACGTAAAAGGAGTGGACTCTTTCCTAATAAATGCAAATGATGGTTTGTTAATGGTATAATGATGGTTTCAATACTGAATTGAAGTTGGGTGAAATAAAAGCACTTCCTTATGGATACACCCACATTACTGTTGAGTAAGTTGGGGGTGTAAGGTTTAATAGCACTCAGTATGGCTGCTGATTTAACTGTGCCCCCATTTTCCTTGAAGCAGGAACAAAGCTAATCTTCCTTTCCAAGTGGCACAGGTGATGCTAAGTGTTTAGCTTGGACATTTACTGTGCAACATACAATGTGCAAGGTTTCCCTTGCTATAACTTATTTGTTAGTCCCTACCACGAAAGAAATTTGGAAAACATACAGGAGGTACTTCATATATATAAAGTCTACTGCTTCACAATCTCCTGTGGTGCCTCTCTGATGTGACAAGCTGCTGTGTTTGACACAAGTGTCTTGGCAGTTTGGGCACAGAGCTCTGAATAGCAAAACAAGAAAACGTCTGGTTTTGGAAGGTGTGGAAGAATAATTAGTTGCATCACCACTAATATGTAATAATAAGTATAGTGAGCTCAACTAAGTACCAGAAATGTAGAGATGTTTGACTGTTGGCTTGTAGTGACCTACCACCTATGTGGCTGAGGCTGCATTTGAGTTGCTTGTCCTAATACCTGTCAAAATGCAACTCGCTCTTTTTGCATCTCTTTCCTAAGATGTGCTAATGCTCTGTGTGCTGGTATGTGCTGTGGTTTTCTGTGCCTTAAACTGTGTTGTTGAGTGATGAATTTCATGCTTATTTCAGAGGACATTGTCCTAATTGGGGGTTTAAAGTGAGCTAAAGCTGCCAGGGAAACAATTGCTTTGATCTTGAAAGAAAAGTTGATGTTATTGGTGAAATGGCAGGGTAGAAGTAGGTTAAATTTAATGTGCTGGTTCTCTTTTGCAGCAAGTCACTTCATTTATAGCTGTAGGTCTCCAGCTAAATCTGGCTCTAGTTTGCAAGTGGAGCAGATGTTGGATGCTCTTGGACTGGGGGCATGCTCTTGTGTGTTTGGTTAGTTGGAGCCTCTTTTATTTGTACCATAGAAATTCCAGCAATTGCAAGTTGAGAGCATGTTTGGAAATTGAACCACTGTTTTAACTACACAGCTGAGTGAAGATGTGGAGCGAGTGTCTGGAAACCCAACAGATGAGAGAGAAGGAGAGATGGAAGTGCATGAAGATGCCAGCTCTGTTATTCTACCAGGTGAGATCTATTGACTCAGAAATTACCCATTTTAAGTGCCTGATAAGCTGCTTCTGTGTATGGATAGGTTGTGGTTTACTGCATTTTATCTTTTTTATTGCACTTCTGAAAGCAAACAGACCACTAAAATACTTATTTGGGAGAATAAACCACTGAATTACTTCTTTGTGGAATAAGCACTGATGGAAAGCCCAGGAGTTTTTCCAGGGATTGAGATGAGAACATTTTCCATCATGAACTGTGCTCAGCTGAAGAAGATTGAGCGCATCTGGTTCTGAGCTAGCTCAGTATGTCATCTTCCTTTATGCTCTGTCTTACCTGAGTAAGTAAAGTCTGTGCCAGGTTCACGTGAGCAAGATGTGATATTGAACAGATGTGCTTTTACACAGATTTTAGTTAGACTGTTCAGACCTGCTTTATAGGGTGCAGGCAGTGCTAAGTGGGTTGATGGCGGCTCAGTTGTAGGCATTAAGATAAGCCAAGCTGCAGGGAGTATTGTCTAAACGCTTTACAGCTGTTCAAGACATACGTGTTTCCATAGTGCAGTTTTATGCATATCAGTGCCCTAATTTCCTTGGCTGTGATCTCTTGGGAATGCCTGTGTGACTATGGTAAGAGGTTATGTGTTCAGTAGGATTTACTAAAAGGGTAGCATTTGCTGTGGTAAAGAGCAAACAGCAAACCATGCTATTACAGTTGAAGGGCAGAATGTAGCAGAGCCTGACTCGTTAAATTACACTACACAGAAGAGCCAGTGTAAAATACTCCTACTTATCTCCTTTTGTATATTGGGTTTTAATGCTTATGGTCAAAACATGGTGTGTAAATCAGGAGCATGTGAGCATTTTCCTTAAAAGTATTGGCAAGAAATGGTGGATGTGAGGAGTATGGGGAAAGCAGTGCCTGCGCACAGGTGAAACGAGTGTGAAGTTCTTCAGAGAATGAGCTTGGAGGGCAAGGAGTCTATGAGAGAATTGGAAGAATCCTGTTGTGAGTCTTTCTGTAGTACACACAGGTTATGAACTAGAGGGTAACAAATATCTAGTGACTTCTGCTGTGGTGGAGGTGCAGTGCAGATAGCTGTGGATACAGCCCTGCAATATGAAATCTCTCTGTTGATGTGTATGCTGCATGTGTGAGAGGCGCTTCAGACTGGGAGGGGGAAAAAGGAGTTACTTTTTCTAGGAGGAAGGATTGACTATCAACGGACTTTTTTTTCCCCTTATGAACTTTGAACTTTGCTTCTGAGCTGTTCTTCTTGAAAACAACCCTTGTTTCCTGCCTGCCGAGTCCTGAAGCACAGTGCCAAATTCAGCTAGTGAAAAGTGGGAAACAGTCTGTGGATGATTATAGCTCATGCTTGAGAAGGAAGCATCTGTCTCATCATCAAAACCAGCAATAGTTGTAGGGGTTTTTTTTAAAGCAAGCCAAGTTTGAGGCTTACTTTCCTTGAGTGATTGATCTCTAAATGAACACTTCATAAAGTCAGCCCAAATACCTGTATTGTAAAGTCCTAATCCATATTCTGTTTGGTTCCAGATAGCGAACTGGGTACCACTGCCCCTTCTTTGCGTTTCAGCAAGACCTGCCTAAAGAATGTTTTTTCAGTAATTCTCCTGTTTATTTATCTGCTGCTCATGGCTGTAGCTGTGTTCCTTGTCTACCAAACCATCAGTGACTTCAGGGAGAAGCTCAAGCACCCAGTGATGTCTGTCTCTTACAAGGAAGTGTCCTTGTATGATGCACCTGGTAAGAGTGGTAACAGACAAAATGGGTTAAGTTGTTGTTCACATCTATTTTGGATGGCTTTAAATATTTGGTGTTGATTCTCCATAGTGGTTCTAATGCTTTGACCCAAGTCTTTCACTTCCCTGTGTTTTTTAATCTCCGTTGTCTTGACTTTGCACTGAAATGTTAATGCTGTATGGAAGATTTTGGGAGCTTTCATAGAATCATTGAATAATTTGGGTTGGAAAGGACCTTAAGATCTTCCGGCTCCAACCCCTTGCCATGGGCAGGGACACCTCACACTAGAGCCCAAGGCTCTGTCAATGTGGCCTCAAACACTGCCAGGGATTTACAAAGAAGCATTTACTGCTTCTTTGAGGTGGAATGTTGGGCAACATTTGATAGATAAAAAGTGTTTTCAGACTCTAGAATGAGTCTTCTTTTAGAGAAAGGAAGTAATTCCTTATGGAAATAGTCCCAGACTTGTATTGTTCAAACAGGGTAGCACATAGGATGTGTATCACGACCTTGGTGCTGCACTGGACAGTGAGATGCTGTTGACAGTAAAGAAGGTGAATTTCTCAAACCAACCACAAAATAACCACAATGCCACTTTCTGCTTCTGTTGTGCATTGTTTACAACTTGGTATTACATCAGTAAGCAATGCAAGTGGGATGTGACTGCAGGGAACAATGTTGGCATCAAAATGCAGTGTGGCATCAGAAAACCGGGTTGCAGCTCGCAGGAGGGATTACGCCACAGAAGCATTTGGGAATAATGAGTTCTGTTGTTATGATCTTTGTAAATTATCCAGTAACCATTCATAAATAGAGCTGTGGTAGCAAGTGCAGCTCAAGCAGTCGTAGGGCAGTTTCCAGTTTAAAAATTACGCTTTTGTTTGAAGTGATACCACATTTTACAAATGCAATTGTGGCTGAACAGTATTTCAAGTTGTTGCCATATTCCTGTGGTTGTTTTTCTGTATGGTCAGTTAGGCTCAACTCTGTAAACAGGTCCCAGCGTTCAGACTGCAGATCTCACTGTAAGAGCAGGCTCCCCCCCATGTCCCCTTTTGTTTTCACTCATGTGAGGTTTTCATACAGCAACAGAAAGCAAATGTCACTTAAAGCAATAGAGCAACATACTTATAAATCCAAAAGGCATTGTCAGGGGACCCTACCGGGCAGGTCACCTCAGCTGGGTGGGTGTGTTACTCATATCTAACACCTCAAATCACAGGGGTTTTTGGTAGTTGGTCTAAATTATCTTCAGGCAAGCTTGTTTCCGATAATAAATGTGGCATGTGTGGTGTGAAGGTTTTGGGTTTGGGCCTTGTGTTTTGCTAGCCTTCTGTAGCTGAGGTGACTGAGGTTCTCAAAGCATGCACCCTTTGGTTTGAAGCGGTAGGTTTATGGTATGTATGAATGTTTTTCTTTCTGTCCCCAACTAGGTATTGCCTTTTATCCAGGCAAGGCTCGGCTGCTGAGCTGCAAGCATCATTACTATGATCACATTCCACCTCTGATCAATCCAGGTCAGCCAGGAGACATTGAATGCACCACTCAGAGAATCAACTACACAGATCCTTTTACTAATCAATCTATGGTAATAATAATACAATACAACAAAGCTTATTAGGGTGGACGTGGGTGTTTTGCTCCTAATGATATTTGAAAGTAAAAATACTCAGTGCTGTAAAAAACCCTTGCTTCTATTTCCTTTCTTCAAGCCATCTGTCCTTTTATTCTCAGAAATGTAAAAGACCCCAGTCAGTGTGTGTGTGTATGTGTGTGTATGTTATGGAACATCAGCTGTCACATGGGGGTATGCAGCGTGAAAGCCTGAATGGGACAAAATAAGTCATTTTTCACAATGAAACTCTTGCTTTATTCCTCTCCTAAATGAACTGCCAGGCGTGCTCCTTAATATAGTAAATCTAGCTTGGATTGAAAGCAGGAGCAGTTGTTCTCTTAAAGCAGGCGAGCTTATCTCTTTTTGTATGTTTGCTGGGAATTAGGCACTATTTTTGTCACACTTGGAAGAATTGTAACTGGGCACCAAGCGTTTCATTACACTGAAATGCTGTGAGCCAATGAAATGGGAACACTGAGTGATGGCCTGTCTTAAAGTGCCCTTAAAAATGCAGTCCAGCTTCTGTATAAATGCATGCTGAAAAAAATGAAGTCTTAAATACGGTCATCTGTATCTAAATTAATTGCTCAGATTTTTTTTAAGTCAACTAAGTGTGAACAAGAAAACTCTGTGGGTACCCATTTAGTCAGCTCTTTCCTCTTCATGTTTTGCCTTTTGTCTAGTCACCGTTTCTTTCTTTCTTAGTGTATGAGAAAGTAATAGTGTAGGTGCAAGTCTAATTTCTGCCACTCACATGCTCTTTCTGCATGTTTTAACAAATGAACCTGCATTTCATGCTATGTGGTACATTCATTTAGAAGCTTGCTGATCCAATGAGCTCGAGTCCTGCAGAGGAATGGAGAGGCACAGGGGGCAGAGACCTCTGAACCATGTAGAGTCCTGTTCACTCTGTCTTGAGTCCTTTCGCAAGCAGCCGCTAGCTGTTTGATATGATGCCTGCACTACATCAAGTTGTATCCTGCCTGCCAGCATTTGTTGTTGTGGTTTTTTTCCTTTTGGCAGCTTCCTTGAGGTGCTGGGGGCTGTGAAACTGTTCCTCTGTTCCACAGCAGAAGCCTGATGTTCTTGTCCACACCAGACTCCACATTTAATTGTTGCATGTGAAGAGCTGAAAGTCTGTGGGCTTTACTGCTCGAAACAGCTTGGATCGTGCTTCTGCAGAATGCAGGTTCCACATGAACCCGAAGGACTGTGATACGAATAGAGCTGATTTCTTAGAAAAACACTAAGTGTTGATGTGAAGGCTTCATCCTTAAACTAAAAGGAGGGATCCAATTGGCATTCTTAGGTATTTTAATAGGGACATACTTAGTAGTGTATTCTCAATGTGTATTAGATTTCTATACAGTATTAGTGACAGATGGCAAATTCATGAACAGGACGTGAGGATTCCTTTTGCTGCTCTCACCACCTCTCTGTTTGCTTTACAGAAGTATGCTTTGGTTGTTCAAGGCCCTCGTGATGTGAAGAAAAAGGAAGTGGTGTTTTTGCAGTTTCATGTAAATGGAACAGACCAGGATTTTAGTGCCATCGACTACCTTCTGTTTTCTTCTTTCCAGGAGTTCATCAACAGGTATGTAAAGGGCTGAGCCTGTTAACTGCATTGAACTAGCTGCCACAAAACTAGTGAAAGCAGCGCCTTTTTAGCTCAAATCAGACAGAGATCAGATCCCTAGACGGATCTGTTGTGATTTCTTTGGAAGCTTGGCTATATTGTTTTGCATTGTGAGCTTTATGTAAGATTCTACAGAGCATGATAATTGCATCGGTGGGTTTTTTAGATTTGCTTTTTATTGGTTTGGCAGTGGTGCCATTGGAGTGACAGATCCTTCTTCTCATTTTAGCAGGAGTGGAATCATAGAATCACAAAAGAGTTTTGGTTGGAAAGGACCTTAAGATCACAAAGTTCCAACCCTCTGCCATGGGCAGGGACACCACACACTAAACCATGTCAGCCAAGGCTCTGTCCAACCTGGCCTTGAGCACTGCCAGGGATGGGGCAGCCACAGCTTCTCTGGGCACCGTTTCAGCGCCTCAGCACTCTCACAGGGAAGCACTTCTGCCTTAGATCCAACCTGAACTTGCCCTGTTTCAGTTTGAACCCATCACCCCTTGTGTTATCGCTGCAGTCCCTGATGAAGAGCCCCTCTCCAGCATCCTTGTAGCCCCCTTCAGACACTGGAAGCTGCTCTGAGGTCTCCACTCAAATCCTGTCTTGACCTTTCTTGAAGCCCCACACTTTTTACCCACCTTCCGAGAATCAGTTCATACTTGAATTTGAATTAAAGCAAAAATTAAATAGTTAAGTACTGTTCTCTTTGTGATCCAGATTAAAAGCTAGTCAAGGTATTAGTCACAGTGAGACCTAACAGAGAGCCTTAACTTGGTAGTAGGCAGGTGCTCAGTGAAAAAGGACAGGGGATAAAGGCCATAAGCAGAACAGAACTGTGTGAGGAGAGGAAGAGAAGTAGGAGATTTTAATGCAAAAAAGGCATTTTTGGAGTCTTGGACATGATGGTACTGGTGCGTTTTAGACGGAGCAGACTGGAAGTGTTCAGTCACAGTAGCTCTGGGTGGCCAGAGACCAATTACATGAATTTGCATTTTACAAAGCATTTTTGTTTTAGTGAAGGAGTGCTCTTAAGTCATTAAATGCTTTTTATAACTGTACTAAACTACCTCATCTAATGCTGATGTCCAGGTAGTATAAGCATTGATGTTTTAGGGTGGGAAAATACCAATTAAGAGTAGTGATGTAAAAGCTGTGACCTGTTCTTCTTGTGCTGTTTATTCTCAGGTTTTGTGGCCTCTGGTGCAGTTAGTGGTATGTTCTGCTAGGTGCACAGCTCTTTCTATACTGCAAGACACAAGCACTGTCTGAGACACAGCCCCATGAAACACAGAACAGAAGGCACAGTTGTGTTGCACCTCGTTCCTGGCTCTTTGCAGAATGAGTCAACTCACCAAGACACAACTTGGTCTGTGCATACAACCAAGTCTTGGAAGCTCTGTTTCTGGGCTCATTGTATCAGTTTGCAGATGAGCCATTTTAAAGACCTGCTTCTTCCCAAGTTGAAACATGGATGTCCTATTTAAGCTGGCAGTATTTCTGCAAGCAAGCTGCAAGTCTGCATGCTGCTGTCCCAAATGCATGTGCCACATGTTGTGCACACGCAGGATGAACATGCAGAACAGCAGTAAGAAGTCCAGCCAAGTCCTAGCTATAAGACTGTGCTAGTGTAGGTGAATTGGTAAGAACCGTCTGTAAGCTGCCTGGGTGAACCTTGATCACAACCTTCTGTCTCCATGTTTGCCAGTTCAAACCAGTTATATGGCAGAAGCAATCCCCAAAGAGGTGGGGATGTGTTGCTTTGTTCCTAGAGAAGCTGCCTTCTCTTGGTGTTAGAAGGCACCACAACTGAAGCTGTGAGAGTGAAGGCTGAGTCTGGGTTACGTTGGAGCAAAGTGGAAAGGTAGGAGATGGTGGTGCCTGTTTGGGGATACGTCCTTTGTGCCTGTTTGCAGCAAGTAGTAGGGATGTGAGTTGAAACTGGTTTTGAGCTAACCCAGATAATGGTCAACTGGGCAAAGGTATGTAGGCCTCTAAACTTAGTGGTAAATGATCTGCGTGTCTAGGTGAAATGCAGCAAGAGAACCAGTTGTGCACAGGAGGCCAGTGGTGTCTCTTTTATAGCATCCTTCAAAGCTTGGTGCAAATCATATGGCTTGTTTTGCTCAGTATTGGGTATTGGTGTGCTGGCTTCCCCGGGCAGGAGCTGGGCAAGTGCAGGGCAGGTTGAAAGTTTACCTTTTCTCCTGACTCTGAAGTGAAACCACATGCATATGTGGAAGGTACTCATCCTGTCCAGCTTCCAGATGAAGAGAAAATAGAAGTGATTTCTGGTTCATCAGCAGATGCTAAATTTAGTTGGAAGGGAAGTCTGAGCTAAGATGCGTGTAGGAACTGTTGTGTGTCCTTCCATACTGCCTTGAAAACTTCAATTACTGGCCACTGTTAACTACTTTTTCCAGGCCAGGTGTCTCACTGATTATGTGAGCATATTCTTAGCCCTGTGTCCAGCAATTCACGTAAAGTGCTATTAAAGATGGTGAGATACACGCTAAAACTCCTGCATTACCATCATGACAGCTTTTTGCCATGGCTGCAAAGGGCTTAGGTTGGGCTGGACAGGCAGACTGCTGTAAAATACACGTGTAGGGATTCCATCATCTTACATCACAATACAAACCCCCCTGAAACTGGTGAGAAGAGTCTTGCTGTATCTACACCACAGTGTGTGTTGACAATATTACGTGCAGCTTGCTTTGCTTTAAATAGCAATAATCACATCAGTGAAGGCTGCTGCAAGCATCAGCTATAAGCAGTAATAAAAATGGCATCTAGAGATTTGTATCTTTGTTTTCTGGAGCACAGCAAGTGGTGAGGGCTCAAGTAAGGTCCAGTTGTTTCTGTCAAGGGTTTTATTCTCTGCGGCTCTTCTGTTAGAGTTGGATGGACAGGCTACAGTGAATCTGGCACTGCTTGCTAGTTTTGTTCTGGCCTTCAGAGAACACCACTGAACTGTGTGCTATTGTTGGCCTGTGAGTTGGAGGGATATAGCCACTGGCTGCTTTCTTCTCCTTTCTGTTTTTAAGCCAGCAGCAGCTCCTGTCCGCGCCATATTAATTGGAGGGAAGGAAATAATGAAACCCTTGCAAATTACCAAAAAGTATAGCTAAAAATACAAGTTCCTTCCCTGAACTGTCATTAGTATAATACAGGGGTTTAAGAGGAAAATCTCTGAACGCATTACTGACCAAACTATTGTTAGCACAGCGTGTAAAGTAACTTACGGTTGTGTAAAATGGTGAATACCAATCTGAACAGATCAGAGGTTATTTAAAGTCTGAACAAAGCTCTGTGTTCGTGTCTGTGGTCTGGATTGCTGTGTGCAGAGAAATAGGTTAGAATGTAAAAGGGTCAAAACTTTGCTGCTATGCCATCAGAACCTACGTTAGACCCCGTGGCTGGCTGAGGGCTTCTGAGCCTAGGGAAAGGCAAAGGCAATAAACACAAACTGGGTTTGACCCATCTGTGGGTTTGGCTCTTGCTGATGATTTGGAATCTGCTGGTGGGATGTCCTAAGCTGCCTCTGGCTCCTGTGGGTTGGTCCATAGGGATTGGTGTTAGAAGGATCTATTGCAGCGCCACAGCCCAGTCCAGAACTGGGATTGTAACTTCCACCTTTGGGACAGATCCCATCTATCATGGTCTGATGTTGATCAGTCTGTGCTGGGCAGTGGTTACCGGGGAGCGTTGGCTGAGTGAGGCAGTGGCCTCGTGCACGTCCCTTTTCCTGCTGTGATGTAGGAATTCTGGCACAGTTTTGAGGCGCAGTTGATGCCCCGAGGAATCCTGGTGCAGGGTGTTCCGTACATGCAAAGGACCATGTAAGAGAGAATTTACTGAACACAACAAACAAATGTGCAGCCTTTGCAGGTTGTCTCTGGGGTAAAGGAGTAAAAAGAAGCTGCCTGGAGAACTGATCTTCAGCTTAAAGTGCCTATATCGTGTTCACTTGGTGTGTCTGGGGTTTAAGCTGTGTTATTTGCCCTCTGCTATCACTTATGCAGAGCTTTTGCCTCTCTTTTGACTCTGTGGCAGTGGTCTGGGTTATGGGCACTTGCAAAGAGATCCCATCTGAGATCATTTCTCCCCAGCTTCTCCTAAGATATTATTAATCTTTCTTTTTCAAGCCTGCAATTACAGTTGAAGGCGAAGTATACTGCTGCTGTCTGCCTCCCATTGGAGTTGTGGCTGTACCGTTCAGCTCTGTGTCATAACTTCCTGCCTCAGTTTTCCATGTTGGCTTGGAAAGCTTTCCTAGGATGCTGTATTTAGTCAGGCATTAGGCATATGACTGCCTGGCAGAGTGCTAATTCTGTATGTTCCCCTGAGTGGCAAAGCTGTGCTCTTCCTCCTGTCCCATCCGCTGCTGCTATACCCACATAGTGAAGGGGGAAGACATCATTGTCACATCAGGTCTCCCTGTGTCATTGGTTTGCATGGTGAGGAGCAGTGGGCTTTGTGTTTAAGCTTTGCCCACATCATTCTTGTGGTGCCCTGCCATCCTGTTGGGATCACTGAACAAGCACCTAGTGTTACAAATACGTAAAGACAGTGCTGACTTGGACAATCACTCTTGGGATATCATCTGCCTTGATGGGCAAAGCGTGTTAGTTTTTCTTTCCAGAAACTCTTCCCCTTTCTGTTTTTATGCAGAATTGTTACTTTTCCTGTGTTTTTTTCCTTCATTTCCCCATTCAGGGCTCCTTTTGTCCCTGCAAACCAAGATGCTTTGTCTACAAGGCAGCAGTAGTGCACACTGATGAAAAGAATACATACCGGTGGGTGCTCTCTACTATGCTGCCTGCTCGGCCTGAATAGACGAGCACGCACATGGTCATAGGAAGGCCAAACCTAGCAAAGGCATTGCTCTGCAGCCAGGTCTTCAAACACACAACTCTGAGATGTTAATATCCAGTCAGTGCTAGGACAGGACAGATCTGTTCTCTGGGACAAGAGCTTGCTGATTCAGCTCAGCTTTTCTTCATCTTTCCCCTGAAAGACCAAAGTACCTTGATTTCCCAGCAGACCCAGTCATGCACCCTGTGGGACCCCGCTTGCAGCACTGTGTGCAGTGCTGGTGTCCTCAGCATAAAAAGGACATGGAGCTGTTGGAGAAAGCCCAGAGGAGGCCACGAGGATGCTCAGGGGCTGCAGCACCTCCTGTATGGAGACAGCTGAGAACATTGGGGCTGTTCAGCCTGGAGAACAGAAGCTGCGTGGAGACCTCAGAGCAGCTTCCAGTGTCTGAAGGGGGCTACAAGGATGCTGGAGAGGGACTCTTCAT
>JAOEHX010056021.1:6821-22885 GCA_025448015.1 Bolborhynchus lineola
CAGCCTGGGAACAGCGCTGATAACACCGATGTTTTTAGTTGCTGCTCAGTAATGTTTACTCTGACCAAGGACTTTCTCAGTTTCATGCTCTGCCAGGGAGGAGGGGAAGCCGGAAGAAGCAGAAACAGGACACCTGACTGAAACCAGCCAAGGAGGTATTCCATACCACAGCATGTCATGCCCACTATATAAACTGGGGGCAATTACCCAGAAGGGTTAGATCACTGCTCAGTCAGGCTGGGTATTGGTTGGTTGGTGGTGAGTGGTTGTAATCTCTTCCCTTGTTATTTCCCTTATCATGATTATTATTAGTGGTAGCAGCAGTGGTTTGTGTTATACCTTAGTTACTGGACTGTTCTTATCTCAACCCATGGGAGTTATATTCTTTAGATTCTCCTCCCCATGCCTCCAGGAGCAGGGTGGGGGGAGAAAAGGGGGGAGTGAGAGAGAGGCTGCGTGGTCCTGAGTTACAGCTAGGGTTAAACCACGACAGACCTCAATGCTTTCCAAAATATTTTCGGTTTCCTTAATGCATGTTAAAGGTAATGCCATTATTGTGGTCTTGTGCTACCTTTTCAAATGTGCACTTAGCTACCAGATAAACAACTCCAAACTTCTCAACTCTTAGATTTTGTTTCGTATTAGTTTAGCATTAGAGCCAAAGAATAAAATAAAAATAAAAAGTAAGCATATTGAATGCTACTGATAAGAAAGACTGATTACTTCAGATTTCTCTTTGTGGTTCCTGACAAAAGGCAGTAGGTAGTAGCACACCAGTTTCATTCTGAGTGAAAAATGAAGCCTAGTTGGTAGATTAACCATCTACAAAATGATTCCTTGCAGAGTATAGTATGGCTTTTTGCACTTTAATATCTTATGCAGCAAATCTGACTAAATTACATCATTGATAAATCATTTAGTACTTAGCACATTTTGCTAATTATTTCAAAATACAGTAAGCCTACATTATTTATATGTTAACTTTTGTATGCTAGAAGAACAATACTGCTCATAGTGGATTGATACCTTCAGTAAACAGGAATATGAAATATATAACTACAAAAAGAAGCCACCATAATTATGAAGCAAAGTGCCTATGTAGGATTTGGATAAGGCTAAACATACAATGAATTCTACTGTGTATTACTAAATACCCATATCCTTCATACAACTAAGGTGGAGAAAGTAGAAGTTGGAAAAATAAAGCTGCAAAAAAAAATGAGATGACAGATTTGTAACCACAATCATGTACGAACAATTACAAATTTCAAATATAAGGATCATTCAAATAAATGTAACTGATGGATAATCCTCACAGGGTGCAAGTCAAAGTAAACAGACAGTCCACTTTAGAAAGTGTCTAGTGAATTGATTTAACAAGTTTAATGCGAGCATCAGTGTGGGGCTATTACTGATCGTAAGCTTTACTGATGTTATTTGTTCGCTTGGAAAAATACCGCTCTTTGGAATGAACACATTAAGGCTAAAATTGCAGAGAAAACACTATTACAACTTTATTGCTGGCAAATTGGAACCAAACCTTGTCTGTATATCAATTACTTAGAGTTACCACAGAGATAAATCCTTTTTTTTGTATAGGCTCAATCTTGAAGACAGTGATGAGAAAACTCCTTATTATACCCTACCAACATCACTAGGTTTTCTTAGCAATTTCAAGAAATTGTCAATTAAGTTCTTTTTATTAGGTTCCAAAAGCTGTTAAGTCAAACACAAATCTATCATAAGGCTTGTAACAGCATGTTATTTAGGCACATTTCAATGTTTCACTCTTTCATTATCCACCTACCCAAGCCCTAATCAAAAGTTCCCATAAAAGTGAAGGAGTTTTCAGTTTTCCCATCTCAAGGTTCAGATAAATTTAGAGCAAGTGATCTCTCATTTCTTGTAACTGGTCATATGAGGAATGCCCATTAAGTGAGTAGAAATATCATTATTTAGATGGCTTTAGATACTAATACAGTTGTTCGCAAGATCATTAATGCTGAATGACACACTGCTGTGTAATTGCACAGGATAGTTAAAACAATAATATTTACAAAGCCTGTCAAATATTAGTACAAATGCACCTATTTTTACATGCCCTGCGGACTGGTGGGGTTTCCTTTAAGACTAATAACTACCTCTAAAAGTAACAGTCAATAAGGGAAGTTGTAAAGATCCCAGAACTGCAACACTGAATAAGCTGTACTCCTTGCTCTCTGAACCAATGGAAACTAAACACTTCCTTTGTAGGAGTAATGCTTTGAAGTCTCCAAGAAGCATAAAGAGCCAGGTATTGCATATAGAAACAGCATAATAAAGAGCCTAATAGGTCAGCTACCAAGACAGCTACTTACCTGATGTTCCAGCCAGACACAGACTGCCTGAGAAAAAAGGCCTGGGGAACACACAGATGGAGAGTGGATGAAGAACTAGGGCTATTCACCTCTACTACAATATCTATATTATTCACACTTTGGACTGGTTTTAGAAATATTAAAACTAGGGGTTGCGTTCTGTACCTGGTGATGCACAACCCAAACTTTTTAATAAGGGAATTGTGTGTTCCCCCATCTGGCTGTTCCACCTTTCGAAAGAAACTGGAAACAATTTTGCTCTCCTCTAGCTGGTTTCCACAAATGGGACTGCTTTTGTTTGAATAGAAAGAGAAACATGCTATGAACGCATATAAATCCCAACATTAAAAATGCTAACTAGATGTGTTAGAGCTAAATGGATAGCTATAGTGGCTAGAATTAAAGATATCTAGAGATAAATTATCATGTTGTAAGACAGTAAGTGTGAGTAAAGTAGCTTTGCAGGGGCAGGAAAGCAGAAAGACACAAAAGTTACAACACTGACTTCTATGCTTAATTTCAAATTTTTTTTTTCAATAGCTGGTTTCCATGTACAGCCACCCCAATTCATTCTATAGCATCCTGACTAGTTGGTCACAGGCTAATGACACTTGAACAGGAAGAAGGTCAAAGCTACCATTACAGTGGTGACAACCAATCACAGTGAAAAAAAAAAAAAAAGTTTTATTTATTACACTTAATATAAGAAACCTTTACTGTGGAATATAATTGTACTGTCACTACACACCAGAGATTTTTAATCCCCAATCATTTCAACATATTTTACAGTTCATTACCTTTTCAGTTAGATATTGCAGGAAAGACTCTCCTGAGTCTATACAAGAGCCTTAAAAATTCTACTGTTTTTACTCTCATATTTCACCTATATGAAATCATGAATGATAAAATTCAGAGAATTTATAAAAAAAGTACATATTCTGCATGAGGTTAGTAAACAATTGAAGAAAAAAAAACCGACCAAAAATAGCCAAAATATTTTGTCAAAGTTTTAAAAAGATCTAACATTTTGTTTCTGAAGCCATGAAATCATAAAATATCTATAAGTAAGATGTTTATAAGAACTTGAGTTTGGTACTGTGGCACATAGTATAGCATTGTCTTAGCTAAACAAGATGGACTGTGTATCTCCCCAATAATACACAGTGCTCTAACAAACAAATACCAAGTTATATTGCCTCTAGGAGATTACCTCCTATGATTCTCATAAATTCTAATAAGTGTCACTGTGAAAAGGTAAACTGTTGTATCACTGTGAATTTTATTCTGTAAAAATCTATCACATATGATCATTTTTCAAATAATGTAGCTCCCAAGCCTTATTCTGTATCGACTGAATATAATCTAGACTTCATAACAGAAAAAAGTAACTCTTGCCATTACGGAGGTTGCCTAGTTAACTACATCACAATGTAAAAATACATTTTCTGGTTCTCCCTTTTGGTTTTGTTTTGTTTTTAAATTGGTAAAGTAGCCCCTGAAATACAAATTCAGGAAAGTACTATACACATGGAGCGAGAACTGGTTTTGTAAAGGTTCTATCCAGGAATTCATTACAACCTCCACTTCAGCACAAATGGGCCACACATTAAATAATTTTTTTTTTTAAAAAAACATTAAAGATCCAACACACCACCACAAACAGCAAGGAACCCTCTGACTTATTGATACTAGATTTCACTAACATGTCAAGAAGCAAATCTTAACACATAACTGTTTTTCACAAGATCCTTCAAGTATATGTTATTTCTTTTTTGAAACAGCCTGTTTGCATTCTAATAAATTAAACGTACACTTCTTCAATGTCAAAGAAGATGAAACAACACAGTTTGGGACACACGAATACAACACTCTTGAAGAAAGACAATGAACAACCAAAACAGAATTTGCCTTTTTTATTTTTTTTCTCTTTTTGCAAACAGTTTTTGCATTTGTAAACACTGTAAAATTAACGTCATCTAAATCTTGAGTCTACCTGAACTGACCCTTACTCTATCAATCAATTTCCTTGACAAAAAGATACATGGAAAAAAAATTGAGACTGGTAGGCACATGAAGAGAGTGCCCATGTCTAGCAAAAAAGGGGGAATAAATTAAAAAATAAGCAACTCTCAATCTGAAATAGCAAATTAAAAAAACTATAGAAGAACAGAATTATGTAAATAGAACAAAAAATGTAATCAGCAATCATGAAATTGCATTTTCTTCACTGTTTTCCACCATATTTTCTTCAAGGCCAGTTAAAGCAAAATCACTGGAATTTATGCTGACACAAAGCAGATGCAACAGGATAATAAATATGTCCTTCATTTTGAAGAATCATTCAGAAACTTTATTCTTGTAACAACCAGTCACTATACAAAAAAAGTATTTCAGCAAAATACATTAGAACTGGATTTCTGGGCAACTTTGAGATAGAAACATTAAAAAAAAAAAAAAAATCTGCAGCAGAATCCTGACCTGTTAAAAATAATTTGATATTTACTTTAACAATGGAAGGGCTGGCAGTACTTTTCCAGTTTTGCCATGGATTCACTGCACCTGGATTTTACTTGCTGGCTGATCATTTACAATGGGAGTACATTCTTGAGAGGCAAGTCTTTGGGCTGATTTGAGCTAAGCTGAAAAGATAACTGAGAAGAATTTTGGCTGTTGGAAGACGCGGCATAGATACAAGACCCAGAATAACAGTACTAGCAAACAGTCAAGGCCCAGGAACCTTTCACAGGAGTTCAATTCAGTAATAATTTTCAGTGAAGGAATTGCATAGTTACGCTGATGTAAATATGACACAGCTAGAGGGAAGTGCGCTTCCCAGCTGCAGTTTTACTCAGATTCATCAACTACAATGGAAGGCTTATCCACTCGAACCTGGTTGGCATGATACAAAACATGATACAATGACTAAACTGTCGCTGCTGGCAAAATTCAGCTAGAGCCCTATTTACCTCCATCCACCTGAAGTTCACACATCTAAAAGCTGGAAATTTTCACCCACTTAGCTATGAATGGAATGGGTTATAAGACAAACAATTGGACAACCAAATACCACACCTATCAAAGATAAACTTTCCCCTGCAAAAATGATGCTAGCTGAGATTGACAAGAAATTTTCACCTTTTTTTCCACAGTGTATGTAACTCAGGTTTATGTGCTATTAACAATTACCTCAGAAACCAGAGCATCTTGCAGTGAAGGATGTCACAGTGTCCAATATACTCACATGACCAAGGTTACAAGCAGAAGTTGAATTCTGCCATTCATTTCCACTTCCGTATCTATGTATTTTCCATTGTACTTCAGAATTGAATAAATTTCAGAATCATAGAACACATTTATGCAAGTACATCAGTAGAATCTAGTAATTTAAATAACATTCTTAACATAGGTTACGTGTCCATAATTTCCAAAATACAAGGTTCATTTACAAGACTTTTTCATGGGTAAACTTTCCTATCAAAATCTTTTTCTTCAATAGACAGACAAGCTGTATGTTCTGTTTAAAGAGAAAGAAGTATCATTAGGATGTGCAATCAACTATTGTATGCTAGGAGACTCCGTATATAAGAAGAAAAATCACGGGAATTGTGCAAATTTCCAAAGGTACTGTCCTTCTCAAACCACAGAGATATTTTCTCTGTATGCAGTTAAGGAAAGCACATATTTGATACACATTTTCTGAAGCTACATTGGCAGACAGATGAATAAATATGGACTCAATAATGAATATTCGGTAATATTTGGTTGATACATGTGAACTTGAAAACTGCTTGACTAAAATAAAAAAAGTAAAGAAATGCTTTAAGTAAAGAAAAGCTATTAGCTAGTTTGCCACCTATTTTATCTTCCCTTTTTTGCTTCTTCCTGCTGGTTCCCTTTCTTTACACTTTCACCTAATACACTAAATTTCAGCCATTCTGCATTATAACAACAAGTGAAAAACTGCAGAGTTTACACCCCAGTAAAAGCTGGTTCATACAAATGTGCAATAAAAGCCAGATTTTTAAATATGAGATGACTGAAAAATTATTTTAATCTTTTACAGAAAATCTTTGGATCTGTAGATAAATGCTAAAACCAGACTTACTTAAAACTTTAAAAATTTTCATGTTGAATCAATATGCATGTCTAGAACCTTGTTTAAGAAAACTATTCACCATGCAAAGTTTTAAATGCACAGTATCAAAGAATAATTTTTGACATTTTGATTCATACATGCTTATAAAGCTCCAAGACAACATGGTTTAATTATAAAACATATTTCTACTGCCTTAGTCATGCCAATTAAATTTGATTGGATACTTTCTTTATTCAACAAGCCCCTTTCATGTCATTTTAATTTACTGTCAAAGCAGCCTGAATATTGGAAACTAAATTATTTACTACAGCACATAAGCCAATAATGTTCCATTTGTCTCGTACAGAGGGAGACTAGACTAACAAGATTATTAAGGACATTACTTGTAATAGCGAATGTCCTTCACTTTATTTGAGCTTCATGCTGTGCTTTCAGAGATCATACTTCAAAAGAGCTCCATTTCATTCCATCACAGAACCTCTGATATAAATTATTCTTTGCTAGCTTTGTAATACTCTGATCATAGAGAAACTGGACCCAATCTTGTTGGTTAAAAACAGAGGCTTCTTTTCTAAGACAACTACATAGTTTACTTGTGCTGAACACCTTTGATACACTCCCTTGTGGCAATAACACAAACCAGGCAGAAATCAGCTAAATTTATCATACAATGATAACATCTCAGAGATTTAACCCACAAGGGCTTTGGCTGTCTTTGCAATGATTTCAAACCAAATTCTGCAATCAAAACGCATGTGGTTAAAATCAGTCTTGTAAGTTCTTAAAAACTGTGTACAGAATGCAATAAAAATAATGCAGAACAGGCTTCAGGAAACCAACAGATCTAGCATTTCACAGAGACTTGAAAAATAGAATACAAATCATCCAAGATGTAAGTCTGTCGTACAGGCTGATAAATTGATAAAGGATTAGAAATACAAAGAAAGGCTGAAAAGGAAGTAAGGTGAGGAAGGTGATTCTTATCCTAACGTTAGATCTACTCTTTGCCTTTTTATTATGACTCAAGTTCAGCAAGACTCTTAAATAGATTACTAACTCAAAGCAAATGAATAATCTTGTTTAAATCAATAGAACCGCTTACATGCCTAAAGTTAAGCATATGTTCAAATCTTTTTCTTAATTGAGGAGATTTGTTATTTATGATACTGGAAAGTATTTCAAAGAATAAAAAAATGCCACAGAAGTAAAAGGTTTTTGAAAGAATGACTAGGAAAACCCTTCAACTTTAGAGAAAGACTGCTATCATATGGAGGAAAATCTCCTTCGGAACAGTGGAAGAAAGGTAGAACATACGGTAATTCCTCTATCCTCACATATATGCAGAGGAAAAACATCCAACCTTGTGCAATGTACTGTATGTTGAATTTCAGATACTAGCATTAATGAGGAAGACACATTGTTATTAAATACTAGATCCTTTTCTTCTGCATAAAACACTGACTAACCTGAGTTAAGGAGATAAATCTCAAATAGTTAAATCAGAACTGAAAAAAATAGCAGGATATAACCTAGGGTCTGTACTGTAAGTCTCGCCTACTTAGTAGCACCTTGTGAAAACTGGGATTACATTTGGTTTGCTATTTTCATCCACTTTAATTATCTTCTGTGTTTACAATGTAGATACACCCTGAAAACTTGCATGATACAATGTGATAGCTGTGAAAGGAGATGACAAGCATACAAGTCTCTTCATATCTGTCAGGAAAATGGTGGAATAGACAGTTTAAATTCTTAAAAATCTTAGACTTTGGAAAGAAAATAGGGTCAAGTACAAATCTCTTCATTTAATATACTAAGGACAGACTTTCACGAGTATTTCTGTAGCCTGTTAGGTTACCTGTTCAGGACACGCACTAGTTAGAAGTTTTAAAATTATGATAAACAAAACAAAGTTCCTATACATGCAGAAATAAAAAGTAGGAAAAAACAGCAGCAATGTCTTATGGACAAAAGCATCTTCTTATGATGGAGGAGGCCATAAGGTGATAATTTAGTGTTCCAGCACAGATTTACTGGATAATGGCCAAATATTTCAAAGCAAACACAGCTGTAATGTTTATGTTAAAAACAACAGGCTAGGACAGTCAGACAGACATTCTGTATCCTTCAAGTACTGAAAATAAATTGTTTCTTTTCACACAAGAGAGATTGCTAAAGTGTAACATGACAGAAACCTCTGAGAAAATGGTGCCCTCCTTATAGAAAGGATTTATTTGCTTTTCTCGAGTGCCTCTTATAAACAATCTCATTCACTAGCATCACTTAATGATTTTAACGAAATTAGAACTGAAACTTAGAAACAATGCCCCTAATCATAATGCTGCTGCTGGCAATGCCAAAATCCATAAGAATGAATTTTTAGTTTTAGTTCTTAATATTTTCAAGAGCATTCTTACTCTTTTTTTCAAACCTGGATTGGTTCTGTGTATGTTATACATATGAACAGTCCCAGACTGCTACTGACAACTAAGCAGAAATTTGCCTTTAAATGGGAGACTTTAAGAAAGCAAGGATTGCAAAGTTTGATTCCACAAAATAAGATAAAGCAAATACACACTCTTTTTATTCTCTGTGTTAATACATGGTACCTCTGGTTCAGATAATCTGCCTTAGTACAAATTTACTGGGACATACAAAATGAAAAATAACTCAGTGGCCCACATAAAAAAAAAAATGAAGCCTTACTGTAATATTTATATATCGAAATGTATTTTATGACACTACTGCACTTAAGATATGTTTCCCTATGAATATTTAAATAAAGATGTTCCTAAGGCTTACAGTGTACTTACCAAAACCCAGAAAATTTAATAAGATACAGAATTCTAAAAAAAAAAAGCAACAAAAAAATTTACAGAATTTATATTTTTATTTTTTAGATTCCATTATTAAAAGCTGTTAAATCTAGATGTATTTCTACTACTTGAAAGTTAAAACACATATTCAAGCTTCATATTTTTTATTCAGTTGACCTATATAGATGGATAAGACCCAACAAGAATTCCTTCCAAGGTTTTGAGAAAGTGCTATCTATCAGTTACTCACACAGGACAAATAGAAATATTTCCTATCCCAGTTAAAAAAAAAAGTGAAAGAAAAATTGGGAATTAAAAAACCCCCCAGGCAAACCCAACCATAAATTCAGAGGATAAATCCCATAATGTCCATGTAATTTTGTATGACTCAACAGCATAGACTCTAAATGTTAACCTGAGTCTTACAAGTGTGTGGCTCCTGAATTGTCATCACTTCGTCTTCATGTCACTAATACTTCCATAGCTCGTGAGCTGATCAATGTTTCTATCCTTTTTTTTAAATGCATTTTTAAAGAAATGTGCTAAGAATACTTAAAAGATTCTCATTTTCTGGAGGAAAAAGCATAAATGAATTATTAAATAGAAGGCAAACTGAAAAATGTATTGTGCTCTTATATAAAGCATATTAAATTTGTCTATTGATACATGTAAGGACCATTTAAGTATTTTATGCATGTGTGTACCTAATTAAATACAGGTATGTATGAATGTATAGGAAATATAGGTATGAACATAAAATACAAAAATACACTGTATTCAAAGTAGTCAATAAAGATTCATTCTAGCAGTTCTATAACTGGGAAAATACATGTGTAAAAAATTAATACGGTCCCCATACATATATATATGCTTACATGTATCCCCAGGATATATATAATAGGAATTGGAATGCAGCTCAGGGAATTTTGAAATCCAGCCTCCTATATTTTATTCCATTTATTTCATATGGGCCTAGGTGATAGGACACACTTCCCTTTTTATATTCATGTAGGCTTTTGACAAACAACAAAGCTGAAGTAATTCAGTGGTAAATAAGTCCTAGTAAAGATATACAGAAAAATGCTCAACAAGTAGTTTTATGTCACTTTTCTCAATTTATGTTACAGGTATATTTGTATTAAAGACAAAAAGGATGAATACTTCAACATTTCTGTATAAAAAATTATGTGCATAAACTAATGTGGGTTTTTTTTTCATGATTGAACTTTATACACCATGTTCTATTTTGCCTGAAACAGTGAAATAACTAGCATGTTGCCTCTCTGAAGCCGAAAGCAATTTCCTTTTCTAATTTTAGTTATGCAAAGCCTATGGGCATCATCAGCATTTAGTAATTAGTTTTATAATTACTGCTGTTTTGCTCACTGTCATTCAATTTTTCTTACAACATGGTCTGGGATTGAAACATCCCACATCCACAGCTGTGTAAATTGCCATCCATTTATAAGACAAAAAAAGTAACATTCAACATACATCATTATTCAGTCAAGAATATGTTACTGGTACTTAGGTGATGCTTTGAGCACATAAGCTGCACAGTAAAATGAAAAGAAATACATAATTCAAATACTTAGTAAATGCTACATAAGATTGGAAAGCCTGGAAAAATATAAATTGGAAATAAACCAATTTCTGTTAAGTAACATCTCAGCCTATTATTGATACCAATACCTGTTCTAAATATGGAAAAATTTATCTTTTTTTATTTAAAGGAATATTCAGGTACTGAGCTAAAAACAACCAAATTCAGATTTGCTGATACTGTAATTTGATCATTGTTACAAGAATTTGTAGTCTATTAACTTACAGTCATCTAACCTAGAATTACATATTGATATAGTGACAACACATTTAAATGTGATACTACAAAATATTCCACATGCTTGAGCAGTTAATTTTTTGAGTCCTAAAAATACATGGGGTTTGGCACTATGGCTTTGGGTAAACTCAACAATTTATTTTAATGATGTTATACCCCAGCAAAATTAGAGATTGACTGAAGAATTCTTACAATACTAGTTTACGAATTTCATATTTCAAAATTTTTAATTTTTTTAAATTTCTAATTTGAAATACAATCTTAATTATGAAGTTTTAAAGGATTATTATGTAATGATCAAAGAAGAATGAAAAATCTGTATTCTCAGCTTAAAATAAGAATAATTTCTTCAGTGAGTAAGAAATGCTTTATTTTCTAGAACGTGTCTGATTTAAAACTAATAACAATGAGAAGAAAATTCTCATGAAAGGTTCTGCCAGTGTCAGTCAGCTATCATGGATGATAGCTACTTGAGCAGAGGTATGATCTTAGGGGAACCATCTTCCCTCAGCAGTGGGGAGACCAGAGAGCACCAGTGCAAGTGCTCAGAACAGGACATCAGCAATGGGACAATTCATGTTTGAACTTCCTTCTTCCTAACAAAAAGCAGAATAATATAGTCATTTTAATCTTATTCTCCATCTTTTGCCAAGCTCAGCTAGGAGAAAACAGCTGCTAATAAACATAAAACTGTTATGCACCAAGGACAGGAGTATGCTCAGCCAAGTAAAGAGGTAGAGAAGACAGTCTGCAAGCAGAGGAAATAACCTAGGCAGATTGCTCTCAAGGAGCAGTAGTATCCTCTATTTTATACAATACATATAAAGAGTCCTATATTTTTGTCTCAAATAGACATGGAGAAGAAAATCATTCTAAACATTGTTTGCTCCTCTTCACACTGAAAAAAAAAAATAAAATCTTGGTTTAGAATGCTTTTTAGTGAATGTATAGCATTCAGTATGACCTGAGTCAGAAAATTCATTATTTTCCCAAAGAGTAAAATTTTAGACCCTTAAACAAAGCCTGAAAAAACTAAAATCAAAGCTCTGCTTCCATTCATCTACAGAGTATAAGATGAAAATATCCTCAGTCAAAACTCAGCCAATTGCAGTAGAGGTTTGCTTATTGTTCCTCCAGCCCTTCCTAACTGTTCTTACCTACTGCTGCTTGCAGATTAAAAGTTACAGTCTACTCCACACCCATCCTTCCTAAGAAGCTCTATAGCCAACAAATTGCCTTTGCGGGCCTCTCAACCTCATTCCTACTACAGGAGGGTGATCAATTCCATTCACACAGGGTTTCTAACAAGGCTGTGTCATCAACTGAACACAAAGCTCATTAGGGGCTACATACCCCACCACAGCCCACACAGATCCTGCCTCAGCTTGACCCCCTGCAGTCCAGCAGAACCGGAGTCTTCACCAGAGTCTTTCTGAAGGCTACAAAATGGTAAGGCTATCTGTCCCTGGGCACGCAGCTCTGTCAGGAAATCTCTAATAAATACATGAAGCCTGTCTTCAAAGGACCAATGCCTAGACTTGATACCAACAACTGGCTTTTCTGAATCTTTTTTGTGTTTCTCCTTCTGTGATGGCAGAACTCTTCCAAGTGACCAAGGGGTTGTTTTGTTTGGGCTTTTTTTCTGTTGTTTTTAGAGTCTTGCTTTGGCTTTTGTTTTGGTCGTTTTGGTTTTGGTTTTCTGGTTTGGTGCTTTGTTTTGTTGAGTTTTTATTTTCTTAGTCTATGAAAACCTACAAATATCACTGTCACCTCTGTTTCCCTTCAGTCCTTAAACAGAAACACAGAAGAACCATATTGCACATAATTTTTGAGTAGAAAAAAATAACTCCCATTTTTGAATCTCTAAAAACACACAGCCAGTGGGGGATTATGTGGCTAAATGCAACTAGAGTCTGTCTTGAGGAAAAACAAACAAACCCAACAAAAAAATCAAACCCACCCCCCAGAAATCCAAACACAAAATCTGTGAAATGCATTTATGCATTTAGGCCTAGTGAGTTTTGGGCTCAGTTACCAAAACATATAGATCCACATGCAAAGCTTTATCATCTCTGAAATATGTAACAACATTTTATTGTAACAATGCTGGAAACACACCTCAATAAAAGAAAATTATTTCTACCAGAAGAACTGAAGTATTTTGTGCATTGATGCGCCATCCAAGCTAGATGAAAGACATGTTATATGTCCTGCCTTTCACTTACTTCACTGACGTGCTACACAGTGTTTAAAAAAAAAGCTCAAATGTCTTCTTTATGTATTGCTCAGGACAACTATGACTAATCTACAGGAGTATCATTTCAGAAAGATATTTCAGAAGCTGGAGCTGATTAACTGGAAACTATTTAGGTGCCTGCTTACACATGGGGATACAATTTGGTGGTGAAAAGCCAGAAGAGGGAATTGAGTTAACCTTCCTGCACTCCTCAAAGGGAGAGCTGCTTTGGGAATTCTGCACTCACAAGTCAAAGGGCCTAAAGACCCCTTCCTTATTTCGGATGGATCCAATAAAACATTGCAATGGGGGAACAGAGGAGTCACTATGGAAGAAATGCTGCCTGACAGATGTAGCAGATAACATAAGTTACTAGCTGTAACAGTCTTTCTTGCTAGCTTTTGAATACACTCTGCAATAATATGTGCAAAGATATTTTTGAGATCCTCGAATTACAATTCTCATATAAATGCAAAGAAGTAATATTGCATATTCCAAAAATCTCCTCATTCATAAAATATTCCTGGCCATATGTCTGTAAACTAATAGCAATCACCAAAACGACATGAAACACGGTACAAAAAAGTGTGAAAAATAACACATGACATAGATCTGATACCTCTTCAGGGATAAGTTTCAGAGCAAAACACTCCAATGCTAGGAAAAGTCAGTGGCTATCAGAAATGTAATTCTTCTAATTTTGTCGGTACCTATTAATCCCAACTATGCTGACAGTCAAAGGTTAAAAAAGGGAACAAATTAACATTATTGTCAATCATTACATACAGAAGAATAATTAACTCAGTATGTTTATTTATCTACTTTTGCTACTTGATTAAATGAATGATTGATGACAGGTTCCTCGTTTTCCTTTTTTTATCAGTATGAAACTAAACGGAGGCACTACATCAAAATTGTTAGAAGCATAAAATATACAACAGATGGATTCAGATGATTTCAACTTTCTTGTTACTTTACTGTAACTTACTAAAATACTTCCATATTTACACAAAATCTCCATTAATAGCAGAAATAACCTGTAACCTGACATATTTTCTCTTCGATATAATGTATTAATATTTAGGTTTTCTTTTTAAGAAAGAATATTTTTAAAGATTTGTAGAGAAGTTGTGCAAACGAGTGCAATTATCCCATTTATCCTTGGATAACTCAAACAACAATGTGTGCGACGCGGCCAAAGCATTCTTAACTGCTAGCTAGTGTTATGAGTAACACAAGCCTAGTAAATAGTTTTGGGGAAGAAATCAGCGCAAATATGGGTACAGTAAATTGAAAAATTATAATTTGACTAATGTGAGATGAGGAAAGAAGGTAACAAAGAGTCAATTCTTAATTCAACCTGCCTGAAAGAGTACACCTGATCTCCTGGTAGCCTACTGTCAGGCAAGGTGATGGTGAGTGATATCATTTCAGATCCAAGGGTTTTCTTTCCTTACTCACTTCACAAACAAGAGAAGCAAGACCTAAAGTTGTGGTATCACTTCCACTAATGTAGCATAGAATTGAAATAATTTCCTCAAATTTAACAGGGCAGATAAAATCTGAAGTCTTTGAAGTGAGCACTGAAGCACAGTTTCCCCTCAGCTGACCAAGAATTCCTGGCTGGGCTAGCAATGCAACTCCAAAAATGCAACTGCATTTTTCGAAAGTTAAAGGAATTGACCCATAAGTCTGAGGAGGCTGCCTTCGTACGGGATTGAAAAGAAAGTAAAATACCTTTTTTTCCAAAGCAATTCACAGTAGTAAATGGCTGAGAGCTTGAAGCCTTTGTCTGTTACTTACAGAATTTGCTGTTTGCTGAGAACACAAACTGAAGGAAGTCACCAGCAAAATCTGCAGCTCTGTTTACACTTTTGAAAAAACTACCTGACTCTGAAGAAGCCACTTTTTCTTCAAGACAAGGCTCATGTCTTTTTGTAACTTGGAAATACTAGGTACAGCTGAACTCAAATGATACAGATGGTCTGAGTCCACTTAACTCTAATTTTGAATCAAGGGAAGTCTGGATTCAAAAGGAATTATTTTCTTCCTATTTCATACAAATTCTGGGTCCACATAGTATGCTGTTTTAGAAAGTAAGTCCATTTTCCTTTCAGAGCCCCAACTTTTGTACACCACAGTGCTAAGACTGTGATTGTGTACATGTGTGGAGGTGACTCTGAGGCACGTCCAGGTGGAAGGGAACCTTTTTGGGCATGCTTAGTAAGGATCTCCTGAGTTTACTTAGTTTGGCTGTGCCGTCGTTTTTCTTGTATAGATATGAAAATGATATCCAACATGCAAACGCAAGTTGTCTGAATAAGACAGGTATCAGACTGGAAAGTCACATAAGGAACTATTCAGGCAACCCTCAACAGATGTTTGTTTCCAGAAATGTTCTGGATTCGGAAGGAAAACCAACATTCCACTTGCACCTATCCTGGCCCATTCAATAATCCTAACTGTGAAAGTCACTTTCATAGAATCGTAGAATAGAATCATAGAAGAGTTAGAGTTGGAAAGAGCCTTAAGAACATCTAGTTCCAACCCCCCTGCCATGGGCAGGGGCATCTCACACTAAACAATGCCACCCAAGGCTCTGTCCAGCCCAGCCTTGAACACCGCCAGTGATGGAGCAGTCGCAACTTCCCTGGGCAACCCATTCCAGTGCCTCACCACCCTGACAGTAAAGAATTTCTTCCTCATATCCAATCTAAAC
>JAOEHX010056024.1:0-30447 GCA_025448015.1 Bolborhynchus lineola
GCGCTGGCACAGGGTGCCCAGAGAAGCTGTGGCCGCCCCATCCCTGGCAGTGTTCAAGGCCAGGTTGGACACAGGGGCTTGGAGCAAACTGCTCTGGTGGAAGGTGTCCCTGCCCATGGCAGGAGGTTGGAACCAGATGAGATTTAAGGTCCCTTCAACCCAAATCATTCTGTGATTCTACGATACAACATGTATCTGCTTTTTTATCCTGTATCTTTCTTCCAAAGTTGCAATGTCCTCCTAATGATACAACTTTCCACTAAGTAGAAATTACAAGAAACATTAATTCCAGAAGCTGTATTAGTAATGGCCGTAACTTCTTTATATTAAGCAGATGTTCATTTTTAACATTTCCCTCCCTCTTGTCTTCTGTAGCTTCCACCACACCCCCAGTTGGCTTTGACTAATTACAAGTATGTTTTATCACTTGCAAACCGGACATCAAGTATACTGATGATCCTGCATGATGCAGAGCGGATACACAGCTCTGAGCTATTACCTCTGTGTCATGTTTATGCTTTTCATTTCCCTCAGCAGTCACTGCATGTGTCAAAGTTTCTCAGCAGTGACACAGTATTTCATAAACCACTGGCAGGCTACTCACAGGATCTAGGTCTTTTACATGAACTAATGTAAGCTTTCTGCTTGCTTGGAGCAGGTCACTTTGGGAAGCGCTCAAACTCACTTCAAACTATTTCTTCCCTGCGCCAGGAGCTGCTTTTGAAGTGCTGTGCCTAAGCCACAGGCACGCGGGTGCAAGGATGCTCCGGAGCAGTACCCAACAGCCCCAAACAGGAAGACCGGCAGCACTATCTGCTCAAAAACAGGCTGGGAAGAGACAGGGGAGGGGCGCGGGCACAAACCAAGTGGAAAATCAGCTGCTGTGGCCCAGGTTTGGGATCAGAGCATGGATGGGTCAGATGACATCCACCCATTCAAGCCTCGAGATCAAACAAGGCTTTATTCTTTCACAGTTCTGGCTCCTTCATGTGACAGCATGTTGTAATATCAAGCTTTTAAAAGTGCACTACACAGGAAATCACATTTGAAGGGTCTGGCATGTAAGGTATTTTTACGAAGTTCACTTTCCCTTTTTGTTTTCCATCTTTTTTCTACATTCTTTTTTTCCAGGATGGTTTTCCTTCTGATTTATTGGTTTATTATTCTATTTTTAAATTTAGAAATATTTCAACTTAAGAGATTTTAATATAATGCACATGAAAATTAGCAAAGGACAAACCTCAAGCTCTTTAGAGTTCTGAGCTGGCTAAGGAGAAGCATCCAGAAGTTCAAAGGCTTATCCAAAGCTAATCTGAGAATTTCCAAGCCTCTCTGGTCTAGACAGAGGTACAGGAACCCACTGGCTCAGTCCCACAGCCTGGCCTTGCCTCTCCCTCACGGAATATCCAGGACCAAGTTTCACTAAGCCCTTACTGAAAAGCACACAAAATATACAAACATATCCTTTTCTCTAGCAAAAAGTGGACTCTGTTCTACAAAACAACAAACAGATGCATGAGCCCCATTAGAAACAGCAAAGACTTAAAACAATCTGCCCAGGGGCTTTGCTTAGCAGAAACACTTTGCTCCACGTAAGCTCTAAGGTTTGGTTAGAATTCCTTATTCCCCCACTTCACCTGCCTTCACTGTGCTTTGAAGGAAACACTTCATGTCTTAACATACATTTACATATGCAATATTTGTTCCATCAGACACAGAGAAATGAACATCCTAGCAGCGTGTGCCAAATGCGTCAGACGGACATCCACTTGATAAGTCACTTGCCTCTGACCACTTCGTAAGAACCTCAGTCTATCACAGAAGCATTTCACTAAGAATTCAGATTCCCTCCAACGTGCACCACACTATTGAAGAAAGGCCACCCAACTGTGGGAAGATGGCAGTGAAAACTGAAGAATCCAGATACAAGTATGGAATCCTCCCAAAGAAATATTCCACTACAGTTAAGTGTTAAGCATCTATTAACCTATTATTTTTTTCACTTAATATTCCATGAAAAATAAACCCACTTCCCAACAAGCAGCAGCAGGCCGGAGCACACCATGGACCTGCAGTACGCTGGTGTTCCACTAGATGCCTCTGTGCGCTACATTGAATTACCGATGGCATGCCCTGACACAGACGATAAATGGCAGGCTGCTGTACAGAAACCCAGCTCCAGGGCTCAGAGAAGCACTTGGTTTGTCCAACACCATAAGAAAACCCACAATCCACATTTCAAGCCAATGCTAGCCAGAGCTCTTCTGCATCTGATACACCCCTAATCCTTCACGAACAGACCAGGAAGGGGAGGTAAACTCAACTACCCAGTGCTTTAAGGGTCTTTTAATTCGTTTTAGAGAAGCCCTGCAGCTGGGGAGACTTTCTTTCATGTCTCCATTAAATCCTGAGCTTTACACTGAGTACAAATACTTTGGTTAGGCTAAGACTCAGCAGTTTCGTTTTAAACTGGCAGTTCACATATATAAAGAGAAGAACCATTACATGGATGTTATATTGATTCCAAATCGGGCTCCTTGTTCTTATCCCAAAGAGCACCATGCACTCTTTAAACATGCTTTGATTTTAATTAAGAAAAACTTATCCCACGATCCATACCTTCCTATTACACTAGATACAACTACCTGAAGTCAATCCATACACCAGGAGAACAAGATCCAGGACACTACTGCAAATTAAGGGTTGTATCCAAACAGCACTGCCATGAAGCACATCAGTAATGCTCTGCTGTTACTGCTGTATCTCCATTACATGGGACTTATCCAATACAGCTCCTGGAAAACCGGACCAAGCTCCTGCAGCAGTGGACCTGCTGCATAGGTCAACTGACAACAGCAGATACATAAGAAATCTGGATACACTGCCCATACAAAACTGTCTCAGAATTAGCGAATCCCAAATAAAGAGCTGAACATCAGATGTTTCAAAGAATTAACGGATAAGGAGGGGTATTCAAATCATTTCAGGGCTCTGGAAACTTCGGCCTTTTGAGAATATGCTGGCAAACACACGGCAGTAAGAGCTGTAGGCTCCAAAGAGTGCTGAGCACTGACTAGAGGGTTCCACCTTTCTTTGCACATCTCCAGGGCGGAACCTTTCAGATGAGAATTGCCTCTTCCAAGCACAGTTCCAGGACTTGGGCCTTTCCCTTGCCCTATGAAGTGCTAAATGTTTGCTCTTCCCAATTCACCGCAAAAACAGTGACAAAAAACGGCCATTTGTCTAGAGAAAATACAAGGAAATTTAACTGAATTAACAGCACCAGAGATGTACACAATCTTAGCAAGTACAAAACACCCTCACAATCTGTCCATTGTCTTTAAAAGCTAAACTGGTATCTGCACTGATTCATCCCAGATGCAAAAAAAAAAACAAACCCAAGTGATCTACATCTGGTACAAGAATGTTCAACCAAGTCTTAATGAGGAAGAGTTTTTCCCTCTGACTAGAGTGCACAATGAAAGTATCATTACACCCAAGGAAATGTGGTACACCCAAGAAAACGTATGTTTGACTTGCAATGGACTGTCTGTGACACTACTCCCTGCATAGAGCAATCAGACTATTAACTAATTATTGCAATAGAACAGAAAATGCACCAAGGAGAACCTGGCTGGGCAGGTGAAATCCTACGCTTTCCACATCATCTGGCAATTTGCTGCCTTCTCATATTCCCCCCACCTGCCAAGACAAATGGGTTAACATCAACGGAACCAGAGGGCTGAAGCAGAGATCTGGTGTGTTCTTACACACGACATTCAGCCAATCTTGGGGGGTTTTCTATATACGCTGACTCTTGAGAGCCATGAAGTAGATGCTTTCCAAACTGGAGCACATTCCTGCATGTCTGAAGTCAAATCCAGCTTCCTAGAAAGGTGTAGGCTGTGATTACTCTCCAGAAAGAAAAGAGAAACGCAGCACAATGTCATGTGTGGAAAACAAACGGCTGCATCAAATGGGGACAAAATACAAGATTCAGGGAATGCTTTTCAAAACAGATGTTAACCCATCTTTTACTTATATTTACTGTATTTATTATTACATTCTAGTATTTTACATTCAAATCCTCTTTGATTTAGTGTGCCTCTCAAACAGTTCACAGCAGATCCTCAGCCCTCTCTCTTTTCTGCCCAAGCTGGTTCAACACAGGATGTTACTACCTGGATGAACCCACTTAGTTTCTAAGAAAAACAGAGGCAGACAAACCATTCTGTGTTACCTCAGTTGACATCTTCTGATTTCCTCAGCTATAGGAACCATTGCGCAGTATTTCAAATATTTAATTGAGAAGAAACCACCCATGCCATGGCTCAACCATGGCAAACAAAACCTCTGTACTCTGCTTGAAACCAGCAACCACTTCTGATGCTCATCCAGGCTGAAAATTGGTCACTCAGTGAGCTACATGTGAAGTTCAGGTTAGATGCAAGGAAAAAGTTCTTCCCTGTGAGGGTGGTGAGGAACTGGAACAGCCTGTCCAGCAAAGTGGTAAATGTTCCATCCCTGGCAGTGGTCAAGGCCAGGTTGGAGAGAGTCTTGGGTGACAAGGTATAGTGTGAGGTGTCCCTGCCCATAGCAGGGAGGTTGGAACTGGATGATCTTCAGGTCTTTTCAAACCCTAACTATTCTATGATTCTATGAAAGAGAATTTAATGGATGCCTGCAGGAAAATTTATGCTTAAAAATGAACAAAAATTAACAGAATGCAATCAAAAGTAATACATAAGAGGCTACACTTATGACAAACTTTCCAGTAGTTTCCATCTGACACAGCAAGTAACAAGGTCTCTATTAAATGGATCCAAAGAGAATAATTGAAGGAGATTTTTCCCATGCGTTCTTACTGTCAGCTGACAGAAGGGGGTCAGGTCAACCCCAAGAGATGTTCCCAATAGACCTCTGAACAAGGATAAACACATTTCCTGTGAAAACTGGGAACCTCACCTCATTCATGGGCAAAGAAATGTGGGTTTGCTTTTGTTAGCATCCTCTCCTGCAATGTGATACAGAGGAGCAGTGATGACCAGAGGTGTGAGTGACACTAAATGTCAATGCGTCAGACTCCACTGAGTCATTTCATAACCACATTGGTCCTTGAGCACAGAAACCTGATCAAGGTTATGAGATGTACAGGGGAACAAAGGATTCACTTTCAAGTGTGTTGACTGAGAAATACTGGGTTTGTTCTCTTACCTCAGAGCTACAGGGATGTTTGCCATACTGCAAAAAGCCACCCCTCACTGCTTGCTACTGGGTGATATTAGAAGAAGGAATTCAAAGCTGACTGCAGTATTAGGAACCGTTCATGGTTAGTGCTTACAGCTGGAAGAACCCCAAAGGATTTCATGGGCATACTCCTAACAGTTAATTTTTCTAGATACAGGCTCAAGTTTAAAGTCATGCCTGGATCTAAATACTGCACACCCCATAACTCGAAGCCCTTAGATCCCAGGCTTGGGCTTCAGCCAGTTCCTACTGATGGGCCACCACTTCTCTGATCTCAGCACATGAGTTCATGCACCAACTACACTCTATATGTACCCTCTACACTACATAACCCACCCTGCTGTGCCACTACATGTTTTAACAACAGCATTACCCCTACCCCTCAGAGGTAGGCACACCTCAACAACATGTTTTTAAACAGGATTTCTTCTGGTGGTTGCCTTCCATAAATACCTCAAAGCACATGAGGTAATTCCTCCAGGTTCCAGAGTGCTGGGTTTAAAACAAAACCACCAGCAGCCCCAGGAAACTTTGCAACATAAGCCTTGGTAACCTGCCATGCAGAAGGTGACCTGCCGTTTTTTCTAGAAAGCAAAGGGCTCATCTTCCTAAAAACCCCTCTTCTGGAGGTATCCACTTTGCTGTCCTTGTGCTATGAATGAGGACACACTCTTGTCTCTCTTTACTCTTGTGCTGTGGGCTCTGTTCACCACGCAAGACAAAGCTCTGTCAATACTAACCCTTCCTTGGAGGGAAAGTCCCAAATCCACATCTTCCCACCTTCAGTACCTCCCAGGCTAGAGATGCAGTTACCTCAGGTATCTGAACTCTAAACTAATGCACAGAGCATGGACAACTGGATATGTACGTAGTCTAAAGGAGAGCAGAATCTATTTCATCCACAAACTATGAAGCCACATGCAGGAGCTCAGTAAAAGAAAAAGCAGGTAAGAAGGTCTTTTTCACAGCAGAAAATTACAAAAAAACATAACTATTCACTCCAAAACTGAGGAAAAGAATAATACTGGAAGAATGGGGCTTATTTCTATACTCTGTCATTTACTCAGATTTACTAGAACTTGTATTTTTTGCAAGTAAAAGTGAGCATTAGCAGATGGCTACACAGCTCCTGGAGCAGCTCATCAACATTGCCTCTTCACCAAACACCAGGCATCTGCTACTGCTTTTGCACAAGGGAGATAAACCCACAGCTACAGGGACCAAAACCGTAAGTACACAGAATCACAGAATAGTTAGGGCTGGAAAGGACCTTAAGATCATACAGTTCCAACACCCTGCCATGGGCAGGGACACCTCACACTAAACCATGCCACCCAAGGCTATGTCCAACCTGAACACCACCAGTGATGGAGCATTCACAGTTTCCCTGGGCAACACATTGCAGTGCCTCACCACCCTCACAGTGAAGAATTTCTTCCTTATATCCACTCTAAACTTCCCCTGTTTACGTTTGAACCCGTTACTCCTTGTCCTGTCACTACAGTCCCTAATGAAGAGTCCCTCCCCAGCACCTCTATAGGCCTCCTTCAGATACTGGAAGGCTGCTATGAGGTCTCCATGCAGCCTTCTCTTCTCCAGGCTGAACAGCCTCAATTTTCCCATCCTGTCTTCGTACGGGAGGTGCTTCAGTCCCATGATCATCCTTGTGTCCCTCCTCTGGACTTGTTCCAACAGTTCCGTGTCCTTAATCCACATGAGACTTCAAAACATCCAAAAATGGCCTTTAGATCATGAGTTTCAGAAAAACAAGAACTATGCTTTCTGTACTTTCTACCTCGAAAATCAGGTTGACTACTGCTTTAGCAATGAACCAAGAGTTGCACTGGGCTTAGCAGCAGCTACCACTCAATGGAAAACAACAGGAGCTCAGACCCCACCACCTACGCTTGGGGTGGTAGGTACAGTAAGCCTGGCTCTCCCCATTCTGCCATGAAAATCCCAGTGAGACAGGAGTGTCTGCCCAGCCCCTTGTTCTCAGGGAAGGAAAAACTCCATTCTGTCCACAGCTGCACATCAAGTCAGACCCAAGGCAAGGCATCCTGATGAGCAAAGCTATTAGACCACTATACTCATTTCAGCTCCAGAGAACCACACAAAGCCCTGCTCGCACAGACCATCCCCTCCAGGGCAAACAGACTGCGAAAATGAAAAATGCTTCATTAACAGGATTAGGGATGCAGATCTAGTACAAACACCAGGACACTGACCAGAAGCCACACAATCACTGCCTGGCACAGCCCAGCCACCAGCTCAGTACTAGGCACTAGCAGCAGGGTCAAGCCCATGCCAGTGTCATTCACAGGCTCTCCAGCACATCAAGTGCAGATATGCTTGCTGCATGAGACACGTGTTGGAAAGCCTTGAACTGGGCAAGATGGTTGTCAGAGGCTTTAGTGTACAGGATCTCAACCTTCACAAATACAGCAACACCCTGGATAACTACACGACTACAGGCTGGGGGAGACTGGATGGAGCACCCCTGAGGAGAAGGACTTGGGGTGTTGGGTGAGAAGCTCCTCATGACCCACTTTCAGTTTTCGCTGGATCCCAGAATCCCCTCATGTGCTGGGCTGCACCCCCAGAGCGTGAGCAGCAGTCAAGAGAGGGGATTCTCCCCCTCTGCTGCCTCTGCGAAGTTCAAGGCCAGGTTGGATAGGGCTTGGAGCAAGCTGCTCCAGTGGAAGGTGTCCCTGCCTGTAGCAGGGGGTTGGGACTGGATGAACTTTAAGATCCCTTCCAACACAAACCAGTCTGTAATTCTACGATAAACCTACAAGGAAGCCAGAGATGCCCAAAAAGGTCACCTCCTGGAGCAAGAGAGCCAGAAAGTGGACTCCTATGAAATCACACAAAACGATGTGAACTAACAGAACAAATAACTCTTCAACCTTATGCCAACAGCAACAAGTCCCCCACTGTCACTGGAAATCACCTCACTGCTGAGAAAATATTATTGCCATAATCAGAATGAAAAATCACTTCAACATGGCAACATGCTGCCAAGTCACCAAACAGTGAAAAGTCAATTAAAACAACAAAGAAAAACCAAAGCCTTTGAGTAATTTGACAGGGATGGTTTTGAAACCCAGTTGCTCTAAGTAGCCCAGAAATGCCCGTAAGACACAAACCTGTTTGCATTTTGATTGGCACCCAGCACAAAAATTCAGTAATGCTCAAAGTTTTGATATTTGTTCTTCATAAGAATAAATTCTGGGTTCTCTCCCCCCTGCCCATATGGAAATTCTCAGTGCGTCTGTCAATACCCAGAGGGCTCCCCAACACTCTGTGCTAAACTACACACATGGTCAGCAAGTATCTCAAGAATTCACTCCCTCTGAACTTGAACTGGCCACCAAGGTGGACTGGGAAAGAAGATCCTCCCTCTGGGAGGAACAAGCAAGCCCTGAAGCTGCGCATTTCCTCCTGTCAGCTGCTGAGGCTGCAGTAGGGATTTTTCCTTGCTTCTTGGCTGACAAACCATGTATTTACACATGTAATTTGATGTTTCATTTGCCCATGTGGTTTATTGTCTCTTCATACAACATTGTTTTCCCATGTTGTGAAAATACCTACAAAAACATCAGAGCTGTTACACAAAATCCCCATGAGCCTCCATGCACTCACACAACAGGTCTGGTAACCACAAGAAATTACTCAACCCATGCACCAGCTACTGCCAGCTCCAAGCGCACGCAGTACATTTAGGGTTTCTTCTTCCTTACTGTTTGCTTTCTAGACACTCCTGCTACTCGTATGTCATGTTTTCCCCACCAAATGAAAGAACATGAGACCTTCTGTCTTAACTGAAGTTCAGATATCCACCAAAATTCTTGCTTTATCAAGCAGTGACATGAAGGAGTGGAAGATGGATATACCATCCCTGGCAGTGTTCAAGGCCAGGCTGGATGGGGATTGGAGCAACCTGCTGTAGTGTCCCTGCCTGTTGCAGGGGCTTGGAATAGGATGAGCTTTAAGATCCCTTCCAACCCAAACCTGTGATGGTTCTATAAGGTTTGCAGGCAGGAGAGCTGGCATCACTGAGACAAGTGCCTCCATGCAGTCGGCTGCAATAAAAGACAGCGTAACCAGATCTGAGAGAGAAAAGGGTTCTGACTTCAGAAGACACCTGAACTGGCCAATGCTTCCCACAGAGACATAGGGACAGAGCAGTCCCCTGGGTCAACACCCGACACACACCTTCCCCACCTCGTGAGCAGCTGCCCCACCACCACCTCCTCCATCCCCAGCCCAAGGGACTTGCTGGAACCTTGGAGCTAGCGCATCCTGGAGGTTTCTGTCCCCACTACACGTTACAAGAGGTAGCCTTTAGCTATACCATCACATCTTGAAAAGACTGGGGGTTTGGAGCTGCCTCTATAAAGTTATTCAAGGGATAAATTGGACACCGAGAAGAGAGGGAAGAATGCGATAAGAAAATCTTGTGGATCTTTCTATCCCCAAATCCAGCACATATGTATAACTACCATAGGAATGCTTCCTGCCTGGAGTACTAGGGCAGGCATCTCCTGTCCATGGCACACTTGCTTGATGTTTGGCCTTACATGTTAACCAGCCATTGGGAGGGGAAGCAGCAAAGCCTCAGACTGCAGGTCCTGATAATGTCAATTTTACATCCACAATCCAGTTCTTTTATGCCATGAATGCTGTGGTATCTTCTTTATGTCCTTCGTAACAGTCGAATCTTTCTAGGCATGCCTGGCAGGTGCTATTAAATTATCTACTACAGACTTTGTCAAGATAAGGAATGCTGCCCAGTAACTCATGCTCCCCAGCTCTGAGCATTCCCAGGAACAGGGCTTTAACTTTTGCTTTGGATATCACAGTCTGTAATCAAACTGAATCTAAAGTGAAGACCACCTTTCATTCTGTTTTACAAATTAAGCCATTAGATTGAATTTATAAATAAAATGCTAAGGCTGCCATACAGCCACCAAACCCACATGAGACAAAATTCCCATCACTTGAACCATGCAGGAATGCCTGCACTGACATGAGGGTGGTTTTGATTGAAAGCATGAGAATACTCAAGATGGCTATGAGCCTTACACCTATTGAGCTGCTTACATTTCAGACCAGATCATAGACAGCAACTCCAGCTCTTCATCTATCACTCACCATTTCTCAAAGCATGTTACAGAGATAAACCTTTCACTAAGAAAGCCTACAGCATTTACCAAGAGGAGAAACTTCACTTTTACTGAGTGACAGCCCAGATCTTCTAAGCATATGGTATCCAAATGCCCATTTGATATCAGCATTCACTCTCCTGGGGCAAGCATACACATACACCTCATAAAACCAGCTTTACAAGTCAAAATCAGCTATGGTTTGGAATGCAGGTCCTTCACTGTAGATACTGCAGAGCACAAGGGGCTCCCCAGATGTGCCTGTTGTAATAACACGCACACTTGCGGAACAACCACCAGCTAATTCATTATGGCTTCCCACTTCTGTGATCGCATTATAGGGCATAAAATCATGATGGCTCATTCAAAGGGAATGCCATGGGGGCACTGTTGGCTCTTAACTCTTTATTCCACCTAATTGGAAGGAAGTACCAAGGCAAACCTGGGGTGTGCACACATGGTTCACAGGGACAACAGTCAAATGACAGTGGTTGTTACACACCGATGTCACTGAAATACAAAGCAAGTGTGAACTCTCATTTTGACCCACTACTAAACTCTCATTAAATTAACTAAAGGGACAGAAACATCTTCCATTTGCGCACACTCAGAGCTGTCAGAACTATCTCTTAGGAAACATGAGCTATTCTTCCTTCCCTGTGCATCACATTTGCAAGCTGTCTGTTGGGGGGTTTTGGTTGGTTGGATGAGGTTTTTTACAAAAACTTATCTTCAACTGTCATCATTCACATTTTGGTCAGACTTCATAGAATCCAAGACTGGTTTATGTTGGAAGGGACCTTAAAGCTCAACCAGTTCCAGCCCCCTGCCATGGACAGGGACACCTTCCACTGGAGCAGCTTGCTCCAAGCCCCTGCGTCCAACCTGGCCTGGATGGGGCAGCCACAGCTTCTCTGGGCACTCTGTGCCAGCACCTCAGCACCCTCACAGGGAAGAGCTTCAGCCTAAGAGCTCATCTCAGTCTCCCCTCTGGCAGGATAAGCCCATTCCCCTTGTCCTGTCCCCACAGGCCCTTTCCAAAGCCCCTCTCCAGGCTTTACCCTTTAGGTCCTGTAAAAGGTACTTGTTTCAGCCTGTGGGTTGCTCCAGGTTTTACCTCAGCTAGACAATGTTCACAAGTTGTGACTGCTTCAGTCACTGCTCTGATCTCTGACTAACACCACATCCTTGTGCTGGAAATACTAAATTACAGCTAACCCTTCTGCAAACACAGACACTGACATGAAGAACAGCCACCCCTGAAATACAAGCAGGAACAAAACACGGTTGTGTAAATCCCCTCAATGGTACATGAGGAAGAGACAAGAGTTGTCAAAACAAAGTGAGCTGTAGTGGAATTTCTAAGTTTTTCTGCTGTTAACTCTGCCCTTAGCATAGAGCAGGATATTTTTGGAAAGTCTTATAAAATCCATTCAGCTGTTTCTGAGGTAGATGAATGTGGAAAAACCCCTCGCAGATGTCAGCTTTATTTTTCTGATTTCTTTCTCAGATTTTTCTTTTTTTTTTTCTTTTTTTGATGCTTGGGTAATTCAGAAATGGTTTTGATTTAAACCTCTGAACTTGGCAATGGTGAGCTATAGCCTTAACTGGAAAACAAGAGCTGTGCTTCAGCATCTGAACTAAGCAGCTTATGGATGATGAAGACACATTGCTGACCCTAACAACACCAACAGGAAGGGCCCTGAGCCTCAATACACGCAAAGGCAGCACTTGAGAGACTGCAGGAGCATTTGTGTATTTGAACCACTGTGATCCACAGATCTGAAGCAATACAAACAATGAAATACAACAATCATAAAATCACATGGAACGAAATCAGCTCAGTTGGAAAAGACCTTTAAAATCATCAAATCCAACCACTCCCCAGCAGTGCTAAGGCCACCACTAAACCATGTCACTAAGGGTCTCGTCCACACAGTTTGTGAACACTTTCAGGGACGGTGACTCCATCACTGCCCTGCACAGCCTGTTCAAACGCCTGATCACCCTTTGCAGAAGGAGTTGTTCCTCATCTGCAGTCTAAACTCCCCTGGTACAGCTTGAGGCTGCTTCCCCCCCACACACCCCTCCCAGTTCCTCAGTTGTTCCTCATCACACTTGTGCTCCAGGCCCTTCACCAGCTTTGTCACCCACCTAAAAAAAACAGCAGCTACTGAAATCTGCTCTCCCTGCTAAGTCCCAGAAACAACTAATACATAGAACAGCATCTCCTCTAAACGGCACACACTGTTTTGTTACTGTTTTTATCTGCACTGAAACGCAGCTTTAACAGTTACATGCTAATAAATGTCACTTATACACTGAGCAAATTGGTAATACATTTTCACTGGCATGATGAAATAGTACCTGGAAACTGATGGCTGCACTGGCTGGGCGTTACCCGTTTCCATCTGGTTTCTTCCAGCTTAAATGGGTTTGCGTGTTGCTACTACAATGGCACTCTGTGTGGAACATCATCTTCATAGCAGATGGTTTTCTACTTCTCTAAACAACAACTCTCTCAAAAAGCACCACCTCTGATCAAGCACAAGCGCTCAACACCATAGCTCAGATGATGAACTTGAAATCTCAGGACTTGTTTCCTGAGGTAAACTCAGTTTGATTCATAAACTTACACTGGGGGGGAAGTAAATTAAAGCAGAGCTTCGGTACAACAGAGGGCTCTCAGTAACCTGCATTCAGTAGCCAAGAATTAGCAAGGAAAATACCATTTCCCTTTTTTTTTTAATTGATGCTTATGCCAAAGTGCCTCTGGTATGTACAATCCCAAACAAAAGTCTCAGGGGAATTTCAGCCTCAGGAAACATACTCTCCTGGGCAAAATGTGGTTTCCTGGAGTCACTGGTTGTACTGCAGAATACTGGATGTTAACTTTGTTAATAAGAAAACAGTTTTCAAATGAAAAATGACTTGTTAAACCACTTTTATGTCACTTTTTCAGTAACACATTAAAGTAAACAAACCTAAGATGTTAACTAAAATAAAACCCCCACTACACCTGCAGAGTTTTACCAGCTCACATTACAAAGTCCTCTCTGAAGTGGTTGCTGAGCTATTTCCATTACAAACAGCAAGTGTTCTAGAAAGTAATTCGAAGAGTCAAATTAGGCAGATTACATCAGAGTATATTTCCCTGCAGCATAAGGACTTTGGAAACACCTGCCTGACATATTTCACCCGCTGCAGAGAAACACAGCACTGACTGGTTTAAGGAACTGCTGCAACCTCAAAAGAAAGGCTCTTTTAGATTCAATCCTACCAAACCATTTCTAATGAACAAAACTACTCGGTTTGCTATTTATACTCCGGGCTTTAAACACAAGACAACAATACTACAGGTGAGACAAGAGGCCAAAAGCTGGCCTAGCTAAAATGAGAGCAAGTTTTGTATACCTCATGTTAAGTGCTAAGTGCCTCATACTTGTCCCATCATTTTGCTGAAGACTTTGATTCCTGGGACATGTTTTAGACCTATTACCCACAAAATTCGGGTGGCAAGTTTAAGAAAGGAGTAATGGCAGAGTCAGACAACCCAGCATCAGAAACAAAGAGGTAAAATTTCACCTCAGCTTTGGGAAAGATGAGTTAGACAACATATAAATGGATGCACTATTCCAGCTGAACCACCTCAGATGCATCACATCATAGGGTACTTAGCATCTGAAAATGCCAGAGACTGCTGCAACTGCTTTTTCACTTCAGTGCTTGGAAAAATGCTGGAACAAATCACTACACAAATATTTTAAGCAGGAGACAGAGATGACTGATAGCCAACATGAGTTTCTCGAGAGCAGTTCATGTCAAAGCAGTCTATTTCCTTCAACAGCAGACAGAGAGGTTACACAGACTGGGGAAAAGCAGCAGTTGTAGTTCATGCCCTGAATTATCAAAAGCAGCAGACAGGGAGACAGCACAGGAGCAGGAATATCTTGATGTAATAATGTTTTGACGGTGCCTTTCAGGACATGCAAAGCTAGGTGGAAAAAGAAAGAAGTCAGCCTGACCAAGCTGGTATCACTGTTTCCGGCATTGAGCCAGACTCTGCTTGGTCTTGTCCTACCTACAGTTTATTTAGCATTTTCTTGAATAACTCAAATGATGGACTAGGTAAGATGCTTCTTGAACACACAGCTAATGCTAAGCAAGGCAGAGCTGTAAGGAGAGCAGAGAGGATTACTAGGGAAAGCAAAGTGGAAGTAGCTTGTGGACAGTGCAAAAGGGATTCATATTCAACTCAGTAAGTGTAAAATCACGGACTTGGTTTGGGCATGGTCTGGGTTGGAAAGGACCTTTAGAACTCATCCAGTTCCAACCCCCTGCCATGGAGAAACGGAATCAAGAATCATCCATTGCATACATCAGAAACTAGGAATCACATTGTGTCGGATACCAAACATATAGACAGAAAGTAGAATTATAATCGAAGAATGGGAACATCAGACAGCAACACCAGTACAGAAAACAATGTACATACAAACAAAAAGGGAGCAAGAGACATGTTATATTCAGCACCAGATGGATCACAGCTATGATACTATAGCCTGCTTCGAAAATTCCCCCTCAAAAATATAAAGCATAAAATAAATGGACATGTCAGAAACAGTGGCCAAAGGAACACCAGATAAAATGAAGTTGTTGAGAACAAACCAGAAAGAGGCACTGTGTTAGTCTTCAGGTACTCATGGGATAAAATATATTATCCACTTCGGTTTCATTTGGATACCCAAGTAGCATGCAGCCCACAGAAATACAGCAGGATCATGGCAGTAAAAGCAGAAATATTTCTTTGCGTGAAACATGTTAAAGTCAGTCTCACTAAGATAAACTGCTGACTCTTTTAAGAGCGCTCCACTTACATTGCGGTTCTTCTCAAAATTATAAGATAAAGCTATTGAGAATCAGAAAGAAGATGCAAACATTAGAAAAAGCCTTTCAACTGCAGCGGCAGGTACGTAGTGCACTGGACTGCAGCACAATGCAAGGCATTCCTATCAGGAGGAAAGCCAAACCTTTAAAAAGGTTTGGGAAATACCCATGTGTCATAAAGCCTGTCCTGCTCCACCCAGCCTTGTCACCGGACACATCATCTACATCCACTGCCGTCTGCAAAACAGGAGGTGGCCAGAGCATGGGACCTCCTCCTTTGGAGAGGGAAAGACGAATTACTGAGATTGAAAACACTCCATGATCTGAGTAAGCTGCCACTTGGATTTAGATGAAATAACGGGAGCAGCAGTTTCACCAAGGAGTGCCTGTAAGTAAACATAAAAGCAAGGACCTTTTGCATCAGTTCATGCTAGAGGTCTGCCTTCACTTAAGGACATGACATCTCAAGTTGAGCTGAAAAATATTTCCTGGCAGAGATTTCTTACCCTTGTGAGACAGCTCTTACTTAGGCTCTGCCATTTTATCATGTTCTTTATTATCATACTCTATTTTTGTTTTTAAAATTAAAAAAAAAAAAAAAAAGCTGAATCTGAAGTTCAGCGCCAGTTTCACAGTTTCAGCTTTTTTCTTTATGAGGGACATCTCCTTATGTCAACATAGTTTTATTGAGGACGCCCCATCCCTGACAATGTTCAAAGCCAGGTTAGACTGAGCTTGGAGCAACCAGATCCAGTGGAAGGTGTCCTTGCCTGTGGCAGGGTGTTGGAACTGGATGAGCTTTAAGGTCCCTTCCACCCTAAACCAACCTGGGATTCTATGACTCTCTTTTAAAATCTGTGAATAAAACTCAAAAGTTAAGCCCATTCCTCATGTGAGAAGCCCCAGAAGCCTATCAAGTTGACTGTGTCTTCAATCCACCTACTCCAGAGCAATGCGATGGTCGCTGGGGAGCACAGCTCCATTCTGCACCCAAATGGCATAATGGAGGTACTAAAGCCACATGTATTCCCTTAGCAATGCTGCTGAATCTTTACAGGGAACAGCAGAAGCAGAGTCTGTAGGGAGAGGTAAGGATCTTTTATTAGACCACCTTATCTGGCATTACCGATTCAGGACTACACAGTCAGATTTCTGCTGAGATCACTGAGCTAGGAATTAGTTTCCAAACACTTTCCAAAGCAAGATTTTCACCTCTTATTTCTTCCAAGAACAGGCACACAGCATTGCAAATTCTGTTCGACACATTTCTGCTGACCAGCTTTTAGCTGAAGACCAGAGGCTGGCTTTCCAGCTCACAGTTGCCACCTTTCACTTGGTTTTCACCCTTGAAAGTGGTAGAAGTGAACACAGTTCTACTATGTAAGAAATTAACCTGCCAAAATTCCTTTCACCAGAGGAAATGCAGGATTACAACACAACAGAGGCAGGAGGCAGAACTGCCAGTAACCTGCCCGGAGAGCAGAGCTGCCTTCAGCTGCTAGCACCATTCAGAGCACTCTTAGAATCAACCAGGTTGGAAAAGACCTTCAAGATTATTAAATGCAACCGTTTCCCAGCACCACCAAGGCCATCACTAAACCGTGTCACTAAGGATCTCGTCTATATGGTTTGAGAGCACTTCTAGAGATAGTGACTCCACCACTGCCCTGAGCACCCTTTGGGGAAGAAACTGTTCCTCATCTCCAACTAAACCTCCCTTGCTGCAGCTCAAGGCCATTTTCTCTAGTCCTATTAGTAGTTACTAGGGAAAAGAGACCAGTCACCCCCTCACTTTTGAGCAAAACAAGAGCACCACTGGGTTGCAGCATGCTGCTGCAGTTGCTTTGGACAGAGTCTTGGGCAACATGGTCTAGTGTGAAGAGTCCCTGGAAAAGGCAGGGGAGTTAGCACTAGATGATCTTTAGATCCTCTCCAATCCTAACTGTTCTTCAGAGGTATGAAGAGCTGTGCTCCCTCAGGCACTGCAGCTCAGTACAATGAGGATGTCACGATCAAAATGTAGTTTTCTTTTATGCTACACAGGCTCTCAATCTGTAAACCCAGCAGCCTATAAGTCAAGCCCTAGTTTTACAGAGTTCACAAAAATAGTTCATAAACCAACTAAAGCGGTTCTTGGAAGGAAACCGGTGTGTCACAGCAAGACCTTGTAACACACTCTGAACAAGAAAGCAAAAAACTGGGGACGGGGCAGCAGAAGCAGCTTTGTAGAGAAGGAAGGTACTTCATTTTTAAGCCTAATTACACATCTCATGTCTGTGGCACCACCAATATATTTTTCTTTTGTACAACTAGACTACCAGGCATCCCCAGGAAGAGGAAGTACAAGGCTTACAATGCTGCCATTCCCCCAAGCTAGGTATTTACCTATTGAATGGAAAGCTGATTTCACATGAGCACCTTCTGCTGTACACTAGCACATCCTGGAACATTTGGCTGTTCAGCCTTGGGAAGAGAAGCTGCATGGTGACCTCACAGCAGCCTTCCAATATCTCAAGGGGGCCTACAAGGACGCAGGAGAGAGACTCCTCATCAGGGACTGTAGCAATAGGACAAGGAGGAATGGGTTCAAACTGAAATAGGGGAAGTTCAGGTTAGATATAAGGATGAAGCCCTTTACTGTGAGGGTGGTGAAGCACTGGCACAGGTTGCCCAGAGAAGTGGCAAATGCTCCATCCCTGGCAGTGTTCAAGTCTAGGTTGGATGCAGTCTTGGGCGACATGGTCTAGTGTGAGAAGTCCCTGAAAATGGCAGGGGTGTTAGTACTAGATGATCTCTAGATCCTTTCCAATCCTAACTATCCCATGATGTGTTTCAGATCCACATACTTTTTTTTCCTTTTTCTTCCTATACTTTGTGGCTTTTTCCCTCTTCTGGGACCATAATGCAAAACAATTTAACAAATTAGGAAATGAATGTCACAATGAAAATAGATGAATGCTGAAATTACTTCTCCATACAGTGAAGGAGAGGCCTCTGGGGAAATCATCTTATGGTACCCAACTTCCCCTCATCTCTAGCTTCTGCTGCATATTCGTTCTTGTGTTATTTTTGGTATGGTATTCATGAAGATCACAGCAGCATTTAACCATAGTATCTAACTCAGACCATGAAACTACTTTAAATTTTAATACAGGAACATCTTTGATGCGATGTTAAATCACTGCGTTGATAGAACACTGTGAACTCTCCTACTACTAAACTCTCAGTACCCAGCTTCCCAAAACAATGTTGTGCGATTAGCAGAGATACTCCTAGAAAGATTCAACTGCAGAAGCAGGACATTCACTAAAATCCCTGCAAGATGATAATCATCTACATTATGGCAGTATTCCAGACTTAGATGACCACAGGAATAAGAATGAAAGATCATTCTTGTGTTGAACCTAAAAAATATGTAAAAAAAGCCCACTGAGCAGCTGGAAAGGAAAGCAACAACACAGGCAGACCACTGGTACATACAAGTGTCATGAAGCCGACTTTCCTGTCATACTCATTACAAGAAATACTCTTGAACAAAGCCTCATTTCTTAGGGCTTTGATTCAGCATGACAGGCTTTTAGTTGAATGTCTGAGCTTCAATATAGAACTGCTTCAGAACAAAAGCTGTGTGATGGGTTCCAACAGCAGTAACAGACACACACTGGATGTGTAACCTCACTACACACCAAAAAACCTTTCCAGATCACCTGCCACATACACGCTGCTCCTCCGTAACTGTGGCCATGAGCAAGCCAAGCACTTCCATGAAGGTTGCAGGCTGGGAGGAGTTATTCCAGCCACTCTGAAAGGGCACCCATCTCTAGAACAGGAGAAAGCAGCTGTTTAATAGCACATCAGTACCTCTTGAGGAGAGGAAGTGAAGGCAAATACCACAGCCACGGAAATGTAATTTGAAAGAATGCACACGTGGTTTAGAACAGAGTGAGACGGAGACAACACTGTGCAAACAACTTCCCCGTCAGCACATCCCACCCCTCCCATCTTGGAGGGACCGAGTTCAGAGACATACCGGGGCCAAGCCTGTTAGAGCTGGATAGAGCCCTTCCACCAGAGAGCAGGCAGGATGGGAGGCTAATCCAAGTTAGCTTAAAAGCCTTTGAAGTGGGAATGCAGTTTATAGTCCTCTGGTAATTCCTTCCTTGATAGGCTGGAACAAAGTCTTTTGGAGACTGTTTCCTTCTTTTTTTCTTCTTTTAATGGAAAAGGGCCACCAGTAGAACTGCGCCAGTTCTGTCTGAAGGCAGCTGCTGTCAGCCTCAAGAAGGAGTTAACGTTGTTTATAGAGATGCTTGCTATTTGATCAAACTACATTTATTTTGAGCTCATTTTACTTAGACCTAAGTACACAAGCGGCAGTGAAAGGAGGAAAGTCTTGCTTTGGGCCTGCAGCACAAAGACAATTCTTTCATTGTCAAAGCTCTTGCCAATAATACCAAAAACGTATCAAGCTGAGGCCATTCCTCTCCCCTTCCCCAAAGGAAAAAAAAGAATTGCCTGGGTAGTGCAGCTAGAAATCCCAGGCAATAACAACATTAACACAACCAACACAACCAATGGTGTCATTTACTCACCTCCCTGACTCCTCAACAGCTTCCCCCTTGAAAATAAATTAAAAAATCTGTCTTAATTACTTCCGGAATACTTCAAACAGGAAACTTTTTTTCCCATTAAAACAGAAATCTATCCTGCGATTAAGGTCAAATCATAGAATCCCAGACTGGTTTGTGCTGGAAAGAACCTTAAAGCTCATCCAGTTCCAACCCCCTGCCATGGGCAGGGACACCTTCCACTACAGAAGGCTGCTCCAAGCCCCCTCCAACCTGGCCTGGAACACTGCCAGGGATGGGGCAGCCACAGCTTCTCTGGGCACCCTGTGCCAGTGCCTCAATCTGCAACAAAAATAGAAGTTACCTTGAGGGTACCACTGGAACAACTGTGTCCACCCATACCAGCTCATCTGACCCGTTAGAGGCCCAAAGAGGCAAGTTACACTCCCAATGCTTCAACAGTTTCCAAGCACCAACCGGGAGCCCAAGCAACTCCTTGCTCAGCAGGATGAAGCCATGCACACGTATACCTGCGGTCTCCAAATTGACTTTGGTTCTCCCTTGCTGTTAGTGAAACAAAACAACTGTGGGTTTGTTCAAAGGTATTCAATAAGCTGAATAACTATCCACCCAGGGCTCTCCTACAAACATCTTCTCTGTGCCCGCTGGGACTCTTTAGACCACAGGCAGGGCCGTGAGGAGGGTCCCATCCCCACCACCATCAGTTCACACCTCACTGGACAAAGCTTTGCACTTCTCTTTCTCACTACCTTCACCCTTTGTGTCCCCCCCTAAACTGTAAGAACTTCAAAGACTCTTCTTCCATAGCTCAGGCTAATGGAAATGGTCCCAGAAGTCTGCTGTGGTTCCCAGGAGCCACGATACAAAATATTCCTGGGATTTTTGCCATTTCCTGCATGTAAGCCAGTAAAACTCTGGATTTAAAATACAAAGGAATCCAACCAAGTTTCAACAACAAACTTTGCTCTGGTGAATACAGTTCTTTGACATATTTTGCATGAGTGAACAATGACAAACAATAAATAAACATCTACAGTAAGAGCCAGGAAACATGAAGATATGCTGATGTTTCCATCACCACTAGCCAGGTACTTAAATAACCTGAAGATGGGACAGCAATTTTTGAGGACTCTGGCATCACACAAAAGCATGGGTCTGCTTTGGATACAGGTAGTGTTTTCCAACAGCATTCTTCTTTCAGGACAGATATGAACACCATTTCCCTCAGACTCCATGTACCAGCTTGGGTCTCTCCCTGGAACTGACCTGTGTTTAGAAAAGTGTTGCAATTGCTTCAGCTTCAGTTCTGCCAGCTAGGGAAGACAGTGGTGGAACATAAAGAAGAGTTTTGGTGCAGGACTACACCAGATCTCATTTAGAGTCAGGTGTAACCAATGAAGAGTGGAGGTGAGAGGGGAGAAAACAAAGCTGTGATGGATAAAGAGCAAATAGAAGCCTGTAACAGGGCCTCAGAGGTTCTGGCTAGAGTTGCACTGCAACAACACCAGCACACAGAGGAGACTGCTCCCCAAGCACACAGGTGAAAGGGAGCCAAAACCAGGATCAAAGCAGTAGTGACCTGTCCACCAATCTGCAGGCCTGATGCTTTAATGGAAACAGAATATAGTACTTGTGCTCCCATCAGGTCTATGCTCCCTTATCTCCTTCCCACTCAAGTTAGCTCATACCAACATCGTAGCTTCCCAAGTATCTTTCCTACTGACACACACCTTCCTTCATCATTCAAGAGTCCTTCAGGGAGCAAGCCATGATCCAGTCATGCTAAGCTGGCTATGTATGCCTTGGCTGGCTAAGACCAAGGACAATTTAGAGTCATGCAAAGACAAAGTTATATCTCTACTCACCCAATATGGCCTCTAACATGCAGCAGTAGGTGCCCACTCCTACTCTACTTTTGACTGAAAGCTCTCCCAGATTAATTCAAGGCCTGCCCAAGCAGCTTCTCCATCCCTCCCCCACCCATCAAGTCTTGTACTTTGGACATCAGGCAGTAACTATCTTGCCTTACAAGTTTGTGGTTAGATTTAAGAAAGTAGTAGGGTTATTGCAGAAGACAACCTCACTCCAAAACCTGAAGATAAGCCTGCTACTGAAATCCATCTGGGTGGTATCACTGTGTATTCCACCAATCCATACCAAAATGGCCTGTGAACTTCAATTCAGCCAGGCAGAAAAGTGTGGAGGAGGAGAGCATTAGCCTTACTTTGTATCTAAGAACTGAAATAAAAATTTAATCTTAAAGGGACCAATCTTAAAACTCATCCACAGTCCAGCCCCTTATGAAAGACAGACCTGTTGACATCAGGCCTCAAGCAATTGGCTCATGAACAAACAATAAATCAATATCTTTTGTTTCCAACTTAAGTGAATTATTTACAGTTTTCATGTCCAGTTACAAGTTCTCCACTATCCAAATATATCCACATAGGCATTATTGTATAAGCTTGCCTCTTCTGAAGGAAATGTAAACACACATATAAAAAACATCATCCAGGCTACAGACCCAAGCACTCCAAACTTCAGAAGTGCCAGAATTAAGTTTGCATGGGCAAAAGAAAATATTTTTCTCTTCATTTCATTCCCAGAAATGGTGAAACCATTTTTTGTCAAAGCTTTCCAAACAATTCATCTGAGGCAGACATTCAGCATGGAAAGTTTCAACCCAAACAGTTAAAATCTGGCAAAGTTATACGCCACCGAAAACAGGGGCTTCAATGGGAAATGTGAGGCTTAATTACAGGCAGCAGAACCAGCAGCTCTTATAATACATTTCAGACTAACATTTCATCCTTGCTTCACTGGGTCTGTTTTTCTAGGAATACCGTACAGAAGTATTTGAATCTTCTTATATACATTTACATTTCAGACCGTATTTATAAGGCTGGGGTCTTTGACAAGCTTGGCCAAAACTACAACATAGCTATTCACATGAGCCATCAGAAATACAAGTCACTACTTTAAAGAGTAATAATAATAACAACAACAATAACCTTACCTGTATACGAAGTAGAAGCAGCCACACATTCTCAAAGCATCTCAATACTCACAGAAGTTTCAAGCTTCAGCCAAGTTTTAACACAGATACTTTGGGGTTTACATATTTCAATCAACTCCAGAGCTAGTCAAAAGGTGATGCCGTGGTTTTTTTTTTTTGTTTTTTTTTTTTGCAAGAAGGTGGTTTCAAGATAAAAGCAAATTATGAATATAGATTTTTCAGCAGATCTGCTCAATAATTCATACCTGGATTTCAAAAGGAAAGGAACAAAGATCAAACCAGACAGCAGATCTCCTCTGGCTAAGGAGCTCGCTGGCATCATCACAGTGCTCTCAATTCTCACCATTCCTGCTTTCTCCAAGGGCATTTGCAGCACATAATCTACATTCAATTCCTGCTCTTGATGGAACCCACAAATTTCCACATTATCTCGCAACACTGGATTAATCCTCTACCAGGTAATAAATCAGGACCTTCCACATTGGTATACTTACAAATCAGCATGTACCTAAAGAATTACTGAGGTCCAAATTCAGAGTCAGGATTCCAAACAAACATCAAGTACAGGAACAGACCTTACAATACTTCCTTTTGCTATGGGGTTGGTTGGGCTGGAGGGAACAACAGCATTCTTATGTATAAGGAGCTTCCTGTCTGATGCTAAACTGCTCACTGCAGTTAGTGATTTACAAGTTTCATGCCTTGCTTTGTGTACGTAAAACAACCCTCAAGTAGAAACTCAGTAGAAGCTTCTTCTTTTACAACCTGATGAAGGTGGTGATATGCTAATCACCCTGTTTCCATTTAGCAATTTAAACAATTATTTTCAGGAACTCCAAAATTGAATTTGTGAGGGGCCTGAAGGCAAATTTTTCAAGAGTAGAGGATGAATTTCTCTGCTTTCAGTATTAAATTCTGGTTTATTCAATTCCTAAAAAGAAGGAAAATGTATCTTACGTAAATGACAAGTTATGCTGTGTTCTACTAGGAACCAGAATGCGTTTATCAAGAGAGAAAATGAGCTTTTGGCCAAAGCCTTGCCTGAGATGCAGGCGATATGCTTCCACTTCTCTTGCTAACTACAAACTATGTTTAACTTCAACTAATTCAATTACGTCTTGCCTCAGCTTCCTCTCTTTCAAGTGTAAATACTATCACCTCTGCTCTCCTGCTCTTTTCCAGTTAGACAGAAGGCTCTTCAGGCAAGCACAGTTTCATCCTCCATACTGTATGTACACTGCCACCTGCACAATGGCAGCACATCCTAGGGGGATTCTGAGGCTCTACTACAACAGAAATAAATCCCACTTCTCTGCTGCCAATCGATGAAATGCATTCTTTCCAGAAATTTACACCTCCATTCATTTTAATTAAGCCATCATATTTTGTTTAGTGTTTCTTTAGTTGGCCAATTTTGAAGCAAACCCCCCCAAAACTACATCAATTCTACCTTGCTACACACAGCAACTTCATAATTCACTTCAGTAATATGCAGGGACATAAAGGAATCTGGCAAGGTAATGCATCTATGGTAGGAAAAATAAAGGTGACCTATAAAGTGCTACTCCAACTTTCCTAAAGACTTCATGTTTGTAACTTATAAATCAGAGGTTTGTTCCATAGTGCTCTTGCCAATTATGTTCCATTGCGACGGACATCTTTAAGAGCTTGTGGTGACAGAATGGCTTCTTGATCAAGTGCACTTGCACAGTTTCGTACATCAGTCTTGCAGCACCACTGGAGATGATGTAAGAGAGCTGGGAAGCAACTAACAACTGTAAAAAGCTACGGTTGCCCTCAGCAGCTAAGCACCACAGTTACTTGTTTCAGGACTAATGCTGAGCCTCGGCTTTGCATCCAACATCACTCTTACGAAAACAAGCCTGGAAGAACTTGATTTATAGCAGCAAATTTCACAGTGTGTCTGCCCAAACCAGAGCATGACACTGTGATCAGAAGCATGTCCTGCAGTTTACAATTCAACCCTAAAAATCTTTCAGACTTGTGTTTTACACAGGCGGCCTCAGCTTCAGCAGCTGGGGAAGGCTCCTGCTAAGAAAGAAAATCCTACCTTTTGCGTCCAAAACTGAAGACTAAATCTGTATTTCTTTCAGCTACCTGCATCACCACAGGCCGGTGTTACAGAAACATGCAATTCCTCAAAGAAAAGCTGAGCTTTCAGAGCCAGTATGATGCACTGCTATATTGACAAGTTACAGATTATTCATCTCTAAAATCAGAGTATTTCAATTCATCTCTAGCACAAATATGTTAAGCAGGTTGCATGGGGCTTGGAGTAACCTGCTCTAGTGTCTCTGTCCGTGGCAGGGGGTTGGAACTGGATGAGCTTTAAGGTCTCTTCCAACGCAAACCATTCTAGGATTCTTACTACTCCTCTAGCTTGCATATGATCAAAAAATACAGATCTTTCCTTGGGTGATACATATAACCAATACTCTCTCTTCTAAAATCCCACGCTATTAATCCAGCTAATCTTGGTTTCCCTGTAGAACCCCAGCACATTTTCTGCACAAGGCGATGCTCTGAAAAGTCAAAGGGTGATTGATCATTTCTCTCTACCTGTATCCCAGGGCAGGTTTCTAAATGAACAAGACTCAATCCAGCTTTAACATGACTATGTCTGAAGAAGCTGCAAACTAAGCAGGAGAGCTTCCTAAGCTCAGTCACAAAACACTGTTCACTTGCTGAAACTGCTCTAAGATAGGAAGATTTCACAGCTGTCTCAGGAACGAATGAGCAGTAATCCCATACTGACTTCACACAGACCCAGTCTGACAACAATGCCATCACCTTCAAAATTAGGCAGTTTTGCCTCAGTATTGCCTCTGCTCCCTGCAAGCTCAGGTTCAACGTGGGATCTTGATCATTAAAGAATTGGAAGGTTTTGTCCAGGGATACATGCTATGCTGTGGTGCTGTGAACAGTTCAGGAAACAGTTAAGCTACCTTAACCTCATAGCCTAGTCCTTCTTCCCAGTGTTAGCACCCTGGGACCCCCAATTCTGGTCCCATCAAGAGCTGGAAGGCTTAGGAGGATGAAGGAAAGATGCTTCAGCAGTTTTAGACATGCAAGAACTATAGCACCCAATTTTTGTCAAAACATTCAGAAGGATCTGATGGTTTTCAGCTCAAATGGGGCATCTTTACAGTACTTATCCTATACAACTGCTGTATAAAATTTCACAAATTTCTTCAGACTTCTCGTGTATCAAGTATACAGTGGGGAAACAATGTCTTTACTCAAGCCAGTAAATGAGCCCTCTTCCTGTGCAATGTTTTAATGAAAATGACAGGGTTTTCTTACAGCCACACTTTAATGTAAGATGCAACATCACACAACAGAACGAAGGGCTACAAACTCTGCTGCAATCCTAAACTAGCAAAAACATCCCAGCACAGCACTGAGAGTCAGCCAGACTAACACTGGATGATCAAGTCATAGAAGCCGTCAAAGCTGCATTTTTCCATAGGGTCTACGGAAAACTAGGCTGCCTGCCAGCATGGTGAGACATTAGGGGTATCACAGCATTGGCTTTTCCAAGGAGGAGAAGTCTTGCCTCTGCTGTCTGTTCATATTACAGCGAAGCAGCCTTCACCTTCCCATCACCAGCCCAAAGGCTTGTGCTGCAGTGTGGTTTCAGGGGAGCTCTATAAATGGTGGGCAATTTGGGAATGCTAACCTAAAACTCACATCTGCCAGCAATTACACTCACTCACTGAAGCACAGAAGAATTCTGCTTATTTGTATTAAGCTGTAAATGCAACATGGCACGGGCTTTCAAATACAGAGATAAGCCTGTCATTACCTAAGCTGAACACTGTACATGATCAAAAAAGACAGGTGTGCCAGTAATTATGTTCTAATTCCCAAGTTTTAATCTGGTTGTGTATAAATCAGCATTGTTTGCTACCTCTGAAGAGTTATTACTGCAGTAAAAAAGATCCACTCCCAAGAACTAATATGCCTCCTCATAACCACACTCACACAAATGTAACACCTGGGAATTCTCCCAAACCTCACAGGCAGAGTCCCCAGGTCGAAAGCAATCAACTACTGAAGGACAAAGAGAGTGCTAATCATGTAAGAGAATAAATACATCCTTTAAAGTACATCCAGTGCTGCAGCAGCTTTAAAGGGACAGCAAGTCACAGAAGACTCTTAAACCTTGTAACTGAAGCAAGCTGGGGTAGCTGCCAGACTCATCTATATGGTAAGCTATAGAGATGTGTGCTATTAACATGCCATATGGATTATTAAAGTGCTATTACTCCTGAAGGACACACTGACCAGCCCTCTAGTATTTCCTCAGTATGTTTTGTGGTCTTTGTAGGCAGGTCTTGCAGCCCCCGAATTACTATCCTCAATTTTTAGTTCATGGAGACCAGAGTGACCTCAAGAAAGCTGTTATTCAGGACATCAGCAATCATACTGACTGATGTGTGATATGTATTTGGTCTCTGCTCTCCAGGGGTATTGCCTAAAGCTCAGAAGAGAGGCTTCCAGAGTCAGGGGCATTCTGGAGCTGTCAAGGCTGGGCAGTACTGCTGTATGAATGAAACCTGGCCTTCACATCAGTCACAGCAGCAGTACTGGCCAGAAACACCAGCCAGCATGCCACAGAGCTGGTGGTTACAGAAGAAGCTTTCAAATGGTTTCAAGACATGGAAAACGCTACAATTAGGGAACCATAGATTCCTTATGCAAATATTTTTCGTATGTCCTCCCACACCGGGAGGCATTTGATTTTAGGTTTGTTTTCTTATGGAAACAAGGTTTAAGCAACCACAAAGTCTGTTTGCCCCACCCAACAATGTGTGTCATTCATTACTACATCTGTTGGATTTATATAGAACTGGTTGTCCAGCAAAAGCCATGAAAACACACAGCCAGATAGAAGAGAGTGATTATTTTCATGACTGAGAGGGATGAACTCACACTGCAACCTTCATCACATACCACTTGTAGATCACTCTTGCATACCAGAGATCCTGGCAAGCGGAAACAAATCTTGAAGAACCCAGTTTTTCTAACTCTCCTACACATTGAACAACTCACATTAATAATAAGGGCAGGAGAAGCACCCTCATCGTTCACATTCTCCTTCCCCTTATCAAAAAAAGCAGCTCACAGGAGCAGCCACACAGCACAGGCAGCTATTCTGGAGCTGGTGCAGACAGCAGAACGTAATACTGGAAGTAATGACGGAAGTCAGCATTGAAATAACAATTTTCAATTTAGGATTACAATTTCGCACCCAAACAAGGTAGCATGCACAATCCCATTGGGAGACTCCTAGCTGGAAAACTGTTTTCCCCAGTGAAGGTCATGAACAAAAATATTTGTCACAGGACTCCCTTTGGTTCACTAGGAAGCATCCAACACTGCTAACAGAGGCAGGGTGAATGCACTACAGCCTTCTACTTCCCCCTCCTTGCAGCAGGCAATGAAGGACTGAGGCATAAGCATGATCCGTAGCAACACTTGGAGCTGGTGTGTTACAATACAGAATTAGAAGCACATGTGCTAAGCGAGAAGTGTAATGTAATTGGCATGCTCCAGACATAAGGCAAGACATTGACTGGGAGATTAAATTACAAAGGTGTCAAATTCATAGAAGGGATGAAGGCAACAAAGCATAAATAGTTGGCAAGATGGGAAAAAGAAACAATTATATCAGAAAAGATTTTTTAAAGTTGCAGGTTTCTTTGACACCCCAGAAGCCACTTTGACTAAATAAAGAAAGTGTGAGTTGAAAGCAGCTGAAACGCCTTTAGTCCAGACAGGGCACAGTTCTACATGTAAAGCATGTCAGTAAAGGCAAAAGAAAAACCAGGGCAGACTTCATCTGCTTATTCTGTAAGCAGAAACCTGGAGAGCATTATGAGCTTCCTTCCTGAAAACAAGCCAAACACATACAGCAGTAAAGACTTTTGTGAACATACAAACATCAGGAAACAGGGGAAGCACACAGGACTGCTGCAAGGCCAATGCCACACTGACATTAGGACAAGGAACTAGCACCTGGTATAAAATAAGTCAGGAAAACACTTCTGTCCAAGAGGAAATGGAAATGAAAAGGGAAGGACCTCTATTAGGTCTATCCAGGGAGATGTTATTACACATAAATGGGGCAATGATACGAAATTTGCTTACAGTACTACTAATTTGCCATCAGCCTTACAACCTTCACTGCACACAAAGAACAGTAATTTCTGGTGTTACATACACTTAAGCAGATGTAATCAGAAAAAATTTACAGTCTAAGACCTAGTATGCACATAAAAATTTACATCCCAAATTTACTGGGATTACACACAGCTTATAAAATTATTTTAGGGTTTTTTGATAAGAGGGACAAGAGTTTTATATGCTTACAAAGACCTGACTTGAAATGTATGTGCTCCAGGGAGACAGCAAAAAAGACCCAACCCCTAAATATGCTCAACTGTGTCATGTGTCTCTCCCACTCGCTTCATCTCTACCTCAATTACTTGCCTTCAAGTATTTCTGCCCTGAAAACATACCATCTTCAACAGTTCTCAATGAGAAACCCAAAGGCATCAGCAACTCTGAACTTTGAGACGTATTTGAAAATGGAGAAGTATTTTGATTACTCTGAAGTTTATTCATGCAGAATATACTCCTCCTCCAGCAGGAGCCATATTCGTAAGGACAGAGTTCAAAGCTTTGCTTCCTCATCCAATGCTGTTTGCTACCTCACAGTTTTCTGCTACAACCATTATCTCATCACACCACAAACTACCTCACATCTTTTGCGTTTCCTCCTGCCATAAACCACTATTTCAACATACGCAGAGACTTGTAATACAGAGCACCATCACAAACTGATCATTTTTCTACCACTCTATGTCAAGCTTGTGCTGTTTTTATTAATACCATGCTATAAAACTCTATCATAAAATTACTTGTTTCATTAATTCCCCAAGCACTTCATTGGGTTTCAGCTAGAACTATCACCACTGTAGTCTGTTCCCTCATTAACACTGGTTTCTCACTGTAGTCAAACTCGAAAGGCAAACCACTCCACCAGCTCCCAATCTGACAGCTCCTCACTACCCTGACCCATTTTCAAAAGCACAGGGAAATAACTCTACTTGCTTTCAGAAATTTAGACCTCAAGAATTATGGAAATGGTGACATCCCAAGAGCAATTCATACCAGGTCTGAGGCTGGACATGCCACAGCTTCTCAACATCAACAGAGGACCCTATTCCCATCTTTCAGGAGCCCAAATCCAATCAAAAAATACAAAGCTTTTTTCTAAAACAGCCTCAAGCCCAGGTTTTTCAGTCTTCCATTGACAGCATCCTTTAAATGGCTTCAGTCTGCAGAGTGCACAGGAGACACTGCCAGCTCAAGGACCAGCCAAGAACCTGACACTGAACTGAGTCTATCAGCCAAGCTCTTGGTCTGCTGGATAGTTTCAGGATGTATAGCGCGGGGGGGCGGGGGGGGCAGATATCGATCTGGCTTCCCTTTTCCATCACTCTGGGGTTGT
>JAOEHX010056028.1:0-11661 GCA_025448015.1 Bolborhynchus lineola
AGAGCTTCTGCCTCAGAGCTCATCTCAGTCTCCCCTCTGGCAGTTAAAGCCATTCCCCTGTCCTGGCCCTCCATCCCTTGTCCAAAGCCTTGGATAAGGCTATACCCTTTAGGTATAGCAACCAAAATGAGTGTTGGAGTAAACCCAGCAGGTTCACTTATCAGTTGTTAGAGGTTGGTTTAAACTGAACTCGGTTGAGATGGGGTCTGTGGCTGTATACCGGGGGTGATGATCTGCACTTCCCCGGGGAGAGAGGCTGGTATTCCATTCACAGCTCTGGGATACCTGGAAGTGTTGGATTTCGCACCCAGCACTTGGCACACAGACATGTCTGATGATAATAATAACCACCAATCTCCCAGCCACGCTTTGCAGCAGAAATAGCCACGCTCAGAGCCCGTCGCTCTCTGCTGTGGCAGCAGATTGCATGGGCAGAGAGGGGTACACAGAGAAAACAGCTTCAGCTCCAGACTCAAGCACGGTTTCCAAACCCAGCACATGTAGCTCTGCAGAAAATGCAACAGTCAACACGACAGAAATAGCACCAGCGCTGCGCTCAGGCAGCTCCTGCCACGCTCCAGGCAGAAAACCTCCTTTCAACTGCACTCAAACTTCCCTACAAGCCATTCCCATGTCTGTAGGGATGTGGCAGAGGCAGCAGCCTCAGCAGAGGGTGAGCAGTGCTTTCCGGCAGTTCCTTTCAGTGCTGACACTCAGCATCTGAGTCCTTCCTACTCCTGCAGCAAATCCCCTGTTCTGTGTGATTTTAATGCACTTGGTTTATCCTGTTAGAAGAGTGGAGGGGAAATGGTCCGCTGGGGTGAGGGGATGTGTTACACACGAGCTTCCGTGTTCCTTCAGCCCTGGCAGTCCCCCCAGGGCCAGCTGATGCAGCTGCAACACCTTGCCGGCATCTCCTGAACAGCAAAGACTTAGCTTGAGGTTTGGGGTTGGTGCTTTCATCTTCCCCGTGGCTTTGCTTTCCAGTAAAACAACTCCTTTCTTAATTCTGATTGTAAGAAGTTAATCAAATAACCTAAAGATGATGGCCCCCCGCAGCCAAGCGAGCCCCCAGGGGTGAGGCTGCGGCAGAGCACCACTCCTGCTTGGTTCGAGCAGCAAACATTATGGTTTTCAATTTAGCAGATGCTGCCTCTGGTTAGTTCTGTGCCACATGTGCTACACCGTGCGCTCTGGGTGGTTTCTCTCATCAACAGCAATAGCTTTTTGCCAGTGATAAAAAAAGGCCATTTTTTCTCTGGGAGCACTTTCTATTTACTGATCCAGTGAAGCAGCATTGGGATCAGAATCATGTTCTGAAAAGTAAATGATATAATCAGCTCCATGGAGCTCTGTGCACGATGGAAGTTTTCTCTGGCAAGCTATAGGAAGCACAGTGAGACTGCATTCCATTAAGGGGAGGTTAGCCCCTTAGCAGGGGAGTGTCAGGAGGAATTCCCTCTTCACTGCCTTCTCCTGCAGTTTCCTCCTGCATCTCTGGGTTCCATCAGTGCCCTGCTGCCTGTCAGTGATGATCCCCTCAGTCAGCAGGGTTTCATCTCTGTCTCACACAGGATTCATTCCAGCAACATCATTCCAGCTAAATCTCTACTTCTGATCTTGATTCAGGAATTGTTTCTGGTGCCCACATGTCCTTACTTTTGATGGGTCTTTGAACAACCTGGTTTAGTGGGAGGTGTCCTCCCCATGGCAGTGGCGTTGGAACCGGATGAGCTTTAAGGTCTGGTCCGACTCAAACCTCTCTATGGTTCTATTAAAGAAGTCATCCATTCGTATAAAGGAAACAACTCTCTGGGTTTCTGACATCCTCCCACAGGGCCTGGGCTCCAGCCTCCAGCATGGCAGAACCAGGGCATCCAAATGCAGCTCCTTTCCCCTCTTCCCTTTCCCATGTGCCCCAGCAGCTTGGCCATGAAGATGCTGTGTCCCGGAGCAGCAGTGACTGTTGTGTCAGCCCTGCACGGCCTGTGAAAGCAGAGGAGCACCAGGACCCACAAGCAGAAGTGTCCTGCCAGACAAACAGCACTCCCATGGGACATTGGTGCTTCCTTGGTGTCCCTCATCCCTCTCTGTTGGCATCCCTCTGTGGCAGGATGTAGGATACCCTGGAAAACCAGCTGCGTGATGTGCTTTGCTCATCACACCCTTGGCAAATGCTCATATCAAGGCAGTGCTGAGATCACTGATATAAAATCACTGATATATCAAAGTAGATACCGAGAGCAAACACTGGCCATGCAGCAGCAATCCCCGCAGCATCCCTGCAGCGTGCAGCATCCCTGTGGTGCCCAGGCCACAGGGAAATGGGTCTCCCAGGGATGCTGCAGGCTGTGCTGGCACCTTCTGTGACTTGGCAATGGGGAAAAGAGCAAGATGCTCATTGAAAACATCATGGAGGGACATACGAAGGCGCAAACATTGCAGGGAGGTGCTGCAGGGAGTTAACGCGTTTTAGAGCTGTCACCTTCATCCTTGCCACAGCCCTAGCTCAGCATCTGCTGCATCATGTCTGCAAGAGAAGAGCCGCTGCTCTCCCAGACATGCTTGTGCAAGGGCATAGGTCGGCAGTGAGGGTGTTTCAAATGCTCTCTCTGCTTTGAAACGCTGCAGGAGAGCACCAGGGGATGGAGCAGAGCTGCACAATGAGAGGAGGCAGCTGCTGCTTGGAGCCATCCCCCTGCACCCCCAGCTCCAGCACAGGCAAGGGCTCCTAAAAGCCTTTTCCTGACTCCATGCACACTGTGCTCATGTTCTGCTCTGCCAGGCCTCAAGGAATGTGCAGTAGTCACTGGCTGAAAGCTATTTATTTTCCCTGTGTGTGGGGTGAAAAGATTCTGTGCCACAAAACTTGGCTCTAGAGATCACTTTAAATTAATCAATTAGGAAAAATGAGCTGTGTGATGTAAAATGTCCTCACTCCATGCAAGTCTTTTGAACTATTAGTTCTCTTGAGGAGTTTAATTATAAGCGTACAGAGCTAATGCCCCTTTAATGGAATCAGTGATTCAGTTTTAAGGAGTCCTGGGTACTGAGCACGCTTGCATTAGATATTCATTGTGTAAGTTCCAGATCAAACGAGAGAGGGTAAAGCTGATCAAAGAAGGGCTCTTTATTCTCAGAGAGCCGTGCTACATGTGTTGATCTGATGCAAGTCATAGGCCAGGAGATGCTTTAATTGTCTCCTCTGGATGTGATTCCAGAAACTGGCTTGTAAAAAGGCTTATTTACAAAGTGCATACATTTGCATCTCAACTAACTCTCTTTGGCTTGAGGAAACTTGGAGATGAGCACTTGGCTTCTCTTTGCTGCTGGGTTGCAGGCAAATTCCTCCCTAGGTGCTGCACAGCTTCCTCTTTCTCTGCCTTCTCATTCTGACTTGGAGTCATCCATTTCTAGTGTTTGCATTCTTAGGTGCCTATTTTAAGGTAGCAAAGGCCTGAGATCACACAGCTCCCACCAGCCTCTTCAGCATTTGGGACCATTAGGGATGTGATGTGCAGATGTTCTAAATTGAAGTGCCAAGAGCAAATCCACTTCTTCAGCAGTAAATTGCAAAGGGAGAGTTGAAGGAAACAAACCCTGAAATAATTCTGATAGGGAACGAGAGGATCTTTCTGTCTAAGACACTTTGAGAAAGGCATCCTTTGGGCAAAAAGGCTTTATTAGCTGGGGTGGCGATGTGCCAGCGAAAGAAGCACCATTAGCTCGGGAATGAGGTTGAAGTATCACCTTTCTTGAATGGATTCAAGCCAAAAAGCTAGTTTGCAGCCTGGCCCAAAACACAGGCTTCCTAGTGAGTTAATACAGGCCAGTCTACTCGGAGTTACCAGTTATGGATCCTTACTGGTAGCCCAGCTTTCTGTCTATGGCAATGAGATCTCTCTGCAGTGTTATTCTTTTTCTTCCTTAGAAACAAAACATTTGCTAAACTGAAGAACATTCATTAGCACGCAATGGAAATGACCCAGTATTTTGGTTTCCCACTTGCCTAATTAGTTTTCACAGATTAACAAGTAGAACAGCTGAACAATCAATTGGACATATTAATCAGGCCTATTTTGGAAGCTTTAAATAGAGAATATGTTTCGTCTCTTCTTTCATTTGGGATATAATGGCCCGTAAATGGACACACACAACATAAATTACATCCTTTAACAAGATGAGAGGAGAAAATGGTGAACTCTAAATGAGGAAAGCTGGAGCATTGGTTGGCAGCTCACTGGGCTCCAGCCTCTCAAGCTCATGAGGAAGGGATTCAGAGCCTCAGCCTCACCTTCTGGCTCAGCACAGCCATCATCCTGACTCCATCCTCTCTCCTTGGACTCACCAAAGGGCTTATAGATAGACCAATCCAAGTGTTGGAGTGGATGGACCTTGGATGAACCATCCAAGAGTTCCACTTCCCTCTCAGGGAATGCAGTGGTAGGGAAAAGACCCAGCAAGTGAACAAGAGAGAGACACTGGGATCGGAGGTTTGGATAACTTATCACGAACCTGGTGGAAACATCCAGGTCTGCACCTCCAGTGTGAAATACCTCAAGGAATGAATTTCCAAGGGAGGATCCCAGCCAGATCTGCTCCCACCTCCTCTTCCAGAAGCAGGGGAATAGGTGAGCATGGTTTATATTTCCCTGGTGCATTTCTTAGAACAACCAATAGTATCATAACCAGGTTTGTTGGTGCTGCAGGTGGGGAGGAGGTTTGGAATACCTGTGACACCATCAGAGTTTTCTCTCATTGGCAGAATGGGAGAGCAGGATTGGCCTCATGGTCACTGTGCAGCTCAAAGTTACACTGAGGAGGGAGGCCCCTGACTTAGGTGGGAGGGAAGAGAAACAGAGCGTGACTGGAGAGCTCTGGCAATCGAAACAGCAAGGTCAGGTGGGAGAGATCTTTTGTAGCTGAAAACCTCTTAGATCTGATCCTGAACGTTGCAGCTCACTAGTATCTGGGCGGTGATGCTCTATGTAGGTGAGAGGCAGACATACAGGTACATGTGATACATTATTCCTATTTGCAAAGGTTCAATAAAAAAATGTGTGGGTTGTTGCAAATTATTTCTACCATCCTTCTTGCAATGAAGTTAACAGCTGACTGCATTCAGATGCATCAGTTGTATAAATTCATAGGGCATTTTCATGTTTCAATCTAGTTATGTATTTCTAGTTGACCAAACATGTTCAAATTACCATTAACTGCAATCCTATCACTTGGTTCACTGAGCAGAAAGGCAATATCTACATTTTAACCATTGCAGAACTGAAGCTGGAGGGAGAAGAGCACAGTTGGACGCATGATGCATGGTGAATGTGCCATCACCTTCTGGGCTCACTGGGGCTGTGCCACCTTGTATTGTACCAGTGATTTGAATCCCTGTGACATCCAGCTCCTCCTCAATTTCAGCCCTCAAGGACCAGCTCACAGCAGGTTTCATCCCTCTGTCCATGGTCAGGCAGGGGAGATCCCTGAGCATCTGCTGCATCCCTGCCCTTCTGCACCCACAGGAGCTGCTGCATCACCTCTCAGCTCCTGCTTTGCCCCAGGGACTGGGACTGCTCACATCTCCTCTAGCCTTCAGTGCTGGAAACAATCCCCTCCTCTCACAGGCTGAAGCCCCGGGCTCTCAGGCTGTTGTGGTTTCTCTCTCCCCTTTCTCAGGGAAAGAAACTGATAGAAATGAATGTTAAGAATCTCAGCATGGAGCACGTTTGAGTTTTCTCTGAATACTGCTTCAAGGAAAGTAAGACACAGTCTGAAGTCATGAATGACATAGAAATTACCTAAAAAATTCACCTTATTTTAGTGAATGTGATGCAGAAATCGCTTTTTGTGCCTGCAGTTTTGCATTACCTTCCCAGGTCTGCAGGTGAAGTTCACCTCTGCTGCATTCCGTTTTTCATTCCAGAGAGCAGTTTTTGGGCAAATTATTAGTCACAATTCTCTTTCAATTGATAGCGCAAGTTGATGACAGCCAGAATCTTGTCTGACACTCCCCCATTGTAAGATAAACCCCATTCCTGCCCCATGAGGGTACTGAATGTGTTTCAAATCAGTGGCAGCATCTCAGGGCAGAGAATCTCAGGACACAGATCTGGCACTTGCAGAAGGAGATGGGAGGGATGATTGGTTGCTGGGGGAGATGCAGGGGGATGTGTGGATGGGGATGCTGATGACAACAGTGAAGGTAAATAGCAGATCAGACTGCCTCGTGTGTTTCTGATTCCTACTGAAAGGCTTTGCTATGGAAAGCAGCAGCCAGGGAACAGGCAGCAGTAACCAGCCCTGCCTATCAGCCAGGACTCTGGCAAAGCTGGAGTAATAAAAAATAAATGAAGGAAACATTCCAGACTGCTGCAAACTCCCCAAATCGAACATCCCGGCTGGGGCTAAAAATCAACGTAGTGGAGCCAATGTCAAACCCATGTCTGGAGCATGGCCTCGGTTGGGTGTCACCAGCTCATCCCGGTGGCTCCCAGCTCCAGCCATGATCCAGGGCAGGCAGGACACTGAGAGCACTGGGAGGGCATGGAGGAGGCAAGTTAGAGCAGTTAAGTCCGTGCAGTCCAGGCAGCCCCATGGCTACTCCTACTACTTCCAGGTAGTAGTACTACTTACTTAGTAGTATTAGCTCCATGGCTACTACTACTACCACCAGGTATTTTGGAAGAGCAGGAGGGAGCTGATAATCTCTGTAACAAAAGCCCATTGCTCGATGCAAGATGTAACTTCAGGTGAGCTGGAAAGCTTTCTAGCACCTTGCTGAGGCTTTGCAATGTAAAATGCATTCATCAGAAAGCATTTCACCTTGATAACACTCTCTTGTATGTTTTCTGGCAACTGGCTAAGATGGATACATCATTGTAGTTATTCTGGGATGTTAGTTTAATACAGGCTTTTCTGTTGTTTGGCATATCCCTCCCAAGAGACTATTGCCTTTCATTGCAGGGACCATAATCAGATTCTTCATGTGTTAGTAATTACCTAGGAAGAAGCTATAAATATAATGAATATGCCAATGCCTCCTAAAGGTATCACTAGTTACTTTCAGAGAAATTAATTACCTGTGAAAATCAGATCGAATAAATAATGCTCTCCTGGAATATCCAATGTAATTCATCATTTCAGGGAGGGCCACTAGATCATCTTCTTTCACCTCATTTATAACATGGGCCATCAAACTTCACTCAGCTGTGTGTCTGCAGAGCTGTGTCTCTGGAGCTATTGGTGTTTGGGTTGGGCTCCTCTTCCAGTCATGGAGAGCATACCTCTTCCTTGGGCATAGCATACATGTAACGTGGACGTTTCCCCTAACACCCCTTCCACCCAAGAGAACTGATGGGAAAAGTGACGTGGTGGATGGTATTCGCTGTGGTTTTTGTCCTAGTTCTCACCTTTTGAGATAGGGAAAAGAGGACTTAGCTGCTTTCATCTTAATTGCTGTCTAGTCTCTATTGCAACTTGACATCTTCATTTAATTTTGTTTGCAGTATACAAGTAGTGGAGAATGATAATGTAATATAGCAATGATCATTCCTGAGACAGTCACTTATTCAAAATATTACTCCTATTTAATCAGTGCAGTCGAGTGATTTATTGACTTGCATAACCAATCTTGCCTGGCATTTCACTGTAATTAAAACAACGACAGTCCCAGAGTCCATCTGCACATAATAAATTGTAGAAAACCATGTCAGGGCAACATTAATCCTGATGATTCGCACGTGTGACACTCGAGTCCCTCTGAGCTGAGGCTCAGCCTCTTTGTGCTGGTGAAGGGAGGTGGTCAGCCCAGAACTGGAGCCCGGGGAGTCCTGGGGGGCTGCAGGAACAAACCTAGGCACTTTGATTGTGTGCAGCTGAACAGAGAAGGTACATTTAGGGCTTCTCCTATGTGCGTTGTGGGGGATAAGGCTACGCTTTTATCAAATCGAGTTGCCCAACGCCTTCTCGATTTATGGAGTGAGATCAATGTGAGCAGGAAGTTGGTGACAGAGGACAGGAGGAAACCCCAAAACAGGGACTGCAGCTGAGAAACTGCTGTAGCGATAGGACAAGGGGAGATGGGTTTAAACTAAATCAGGGGAAGTTCAGGATATAGGATAGAGAGAAGAAGATATAAGGAAGAAGTTCTTTACTGTGAGGGCGCTGAGGCACTGGCACAGGGTGCCCAGAGAAGTGGTAAATGCTGCATCCCTGGCAGTGTTCAAGGCCAGGTTGGGCAGAGCCTTGGAGGACATGGTCTAGTGTGAGATGTCTGTGCCCATGGCAGGGGGTTGGGACTGGGTGATTTTAAGGTCTTTCCAACCCAAACCATTCTATGATGCTATGAAACCCATCAGCTGCTCGCTTCATTCCAGGCCTTGGCAGGAGTCAGTGAATCCTCAGAGGCAGAAGGTGACAGTGACACAAGTGTTTGGAATATGATGAGTAAATCTGATTCTCCTGGCTGAGCTGTAAGGATGTGAAGGTGAGGGTCACACTCCACCCCTTGTTCCCCTTACCCATTGATGCCTGGCCAAGCCCTCCCCATGACTCCCTGTGACCCATTGCATCCCATCCTCCTGGACCCACTGATAATTTCACTTCTGTCATCAGAGGCTTTGTGAAAATCAGATTCTTTTTCTTGAGTCAAGATCCAACAACCAAAACTCAGAAGCATCCTAAAAAAGAACATGGTGGAAGATGTCAGCTTGTCGTTGAGAAAAGAACGACTGTCGAAACACACTGAGGGATGCTGGCTGAAAACCGCAGCGGGAGAAGCCCATCCAAAAGAGTCACTTTTGGGGGTTGTCAGCATTCCTTTTTTGACAGAAAGTTTTAAATATTTTGAAGGGGACAGCTTCCAGGAATTTCTTTTTTCTGCGGCTGTTCTCTGGGAATTCTGACCGGAATTCCCCACCACTGCCTGGACCACGCAGGAGATGATCCTTCATGGTTTCACTGGAGCTTGGCTGCTTCTTACTACCAAGGTGCTGTCCCAGGGCCCTCCCAAGAAAGGGCAGGTTAGCTGAGTGATCAGGGGCCTTCCATTCTTCTCTTCCTGGTTTTCTATCGGTTGATGTTTTCCTCTCTGATTTTCCCAGTGTTGGTTTTTAAGCATCGTAGAAGAACCAAGACCTGGCTCTGATTTCAGCCTGAGTCACTCTTAGCTTATCACTGCCAACACCAAGCACTGTACAGAGCATTCATTAGCATTCACTAGCATAAACTGAGAGCAGACGAGCTTACTGATGGTGTCAGTGTGGAAGAGAACAACCTGGTCAGCTACTGGTTTCAGCTCAATCCATGGGGCACTTCAGCTGCTGTGGAAGGATGCTCAGAGCTGCTACCCAGCATCAGCCGTGGCTCCCGGCCAGGGAGGAGAGGTACAGGGGAGATAAACGGGTTTCTGCTGCAGAAATGGAAAGCAAAAAGCAGCTGCCTGCAGTGAAACCAGCAGCTGGAGGCAGTCAGCTCAGGAGGGGCTGGGTGAGGCAGGGAAAGGGCTGCAGGGCAGAGAAAATCAGCTGGATGACACTCGACTCTCACCTGAGGCTCTTATCCATGCACTGAAGTGTTGTGATGCTATTATAATGCTAGAAAAGGACTTAACACTCCCTCCTGCCTTTGTTGCTTCACGCTGGGTTTGTTGAGCTGTAGTGGTGTGAGACCAGAGTGTTGTGTGATCTCCATAGCCACCATACACCAATCCCTTCTGATTGATTGCACAGCCCCAAAGGAGGGGTGTCCCACAGCCAAACAGCGATGCTGCCCTTGGGAGCACCCCTGGGACCCGCCTTCAGCTCCTCACTGTTCACCACTACATTGAAAAGCTGCCCCAGGACACAGGTTTTTATTGCCCAAATGGTTCTGTGGTTTCAGGCTGCTCCGGCTGGGATGCTCCTGCTGCTGCTGTCAGCTCTCTGCTTTGCTCTGACAGCGTTGCTGTCTCCTCTTGCACATGAGCCCTGTGCCACTGTCGCTCACAAAAGACCTTCCCTTGGCGCTTTTTCAAGCCAATATTTTCCTTAGCAGCTTCCTCTTGCTCAGTGATAGAGACTTGGATGTTTGCTTTTGCCTCTAGGTTCGATGTCCATTGTTCTTCCAGGGAAGGGAAGGGGGATGAAGAATTCGGGGGCTTTGACCACCCCTCCAAATGATTGCAGAAGAAATTAATTCATTTCTCTGGATGCATGGGAACGGGAGCAGAACCAAAGCATTTGGCTGCTTACCCATGGGCTAAGTCAGTGTAACTGACAGCAAACCTATGATCCCCACGGGGAGGAGTGACCCATCCCACCCAGATGGATACGCAGCAGAGCCAGGTCCGGCTGCAGACAGGAGCTGCAGCTCAGCTCAGGGTTTGGCAGCCCATGGAGGCACACTGAGGCTTGGGGAGCTTGACAAACCAAAGTGATTCATAGCTTCTGGGTCTGATTTTCATGGCTACCGAGGGCTGTGCGTGCCACTCCAGTGGTGGGATAACCCAATGGAAGCCCCACTCGGAAATATTTGGATCTTCCTTTTTTAAATGAAAGCTGTATCTTTGAAGGAGCTTGAAGGGGAGAAAAAGGTGTCCAACCCCAGTGGCTGACCTGCAGTGTCTGCCTGTGACAGCAGCAGCACGCACGTGTCTGTGCCAGAGCAGAGAAGCAGCACAAATGCCACGCGTGTGTGTGACAGAAAGCGCAAAGGCGTGAGAGCAGGAAGAGATCACCACCAGTGCTCCATTGCCTCCATGCACCTCCATGAGCCAGCCAAGGGTGCTGCTGCCTTGGGTGCCTTCGCAGCCCAGGGTCAGAGGAAGGTGTCACTAAAAGCCTGTCACCAGCCTGGCTGCTCTTAAAGCTGCTCTCATCGCTCCCGAAGCTGTCACGGTGAGGGCACTGTGTTGAGATGGGACGTCACTTTGCAGCCCCAGGTCACAGCTGCAGCAGAGCTTACATGGGAAATGGCTACGTGGCTGTCCAGGACACATGGAACTGGGTTAGGGGACAGAGCTGGTGCCACCATGGCTGAGCTGGAGGGTGTGCCACGTGCACTGACCCTCATGGTCCTGCCCTGCATGTGCCATCCAGGGGTGTCCTGCCTGTCCCCAGCCCCATCGATGCAGCAGCTGTTGGAAGAGACAGCTTCCAGGAGTGGTTAGTAACAGATAACTGCAAAGCAATCTGTCACCTCTCTCATTTTGTACACTCCCCTCCCCAGTGTTCACGTTCTGTGCTTGCTGAATGAACACAGTCATCTCAGCAGACCCTATCAAAGTGCCTTCAGCAGAGACACCAATGATCCAAGCACAGGCCGTGTGAGGATTGCCATGTCCTGACTGGGTGTCACCAGCCAGCTCCAGATCTAGCTCCAAGGAATGTCCCATTTCATGTCAGTTTTGCATGGTTGATGGTCAGCTGCAGAGTTGGGAAGCAAAGCTCAGCTCCTTCCAGGCATTTTGCCTTGGGCAGCAGCAGGCGATGCTCCAAGCTACTGCGCTGTGGCTAACACACATCCTGCTTCTTGGAAGCACTGAATGAGCTTGTAAGGGTGAACAATAGGTGTTTATCTGTGCCATACAGCATGATTGCATTGGTGCTGTAAACACCAGCATGGGCTGCATGGCATGAACAGATCCAGTTTGTGCAGCAGCACACAGGTTGGGGGGGAGGG
>JAOEHX010056029.1:0-10590 GCA_025448015.1 Bolborhynchus lineola
CACTAGATAGATAGATAGATAGATAGATAGATAGATAGATAGATAGATAGATAGATAGATAGATAGATAGATAGTTAGGTAGATTTTTAGCATCTCTTTTCACTTCAGTGTGGAAAAGAGACTATTTTATATTTTCAATTAAGAAGAAATATAAAAGTTAATGGATTTTGAAAAAAGTAAAGTCAAAAAGAAAAAGAACATCTAAATTTTATCTAAAAGTTGTTATAAAACAAAATTTCAGATATATCCATTGTAAAATACTGCATTACAATATTTCACTACATGCATGTTCATAAAAGCAGCTGCTGTACTCTATATCCATTTGTACCAATAAAGCATCAAAATCGATATATTATTTTAAAGGAGATGTATTTAAAACATAGATCTAATGAAGATTTAAGAAAAATAAATTAAAAATACTGATTTGCTTTAAATGTTTAAGCTCCTCCACAAGCAATCAAAACTATTCCCTTGTTTTTGTGAGTTGGCTGGTTGATTCCTCATCCCCCACAATTCAGTTGAAATAGCACTTCAGGACATTAAACCATGGCAACATCACCAAGAAATATCCAGCTCTGTCCATTTGGCAGTTTAGAAAACTCACAGATTTGACAGCTAAGATCTAGTTAAATTATGTCATTTTTATTAATTATTATTATCCTTCTTATATACATCACCTTACCAGCAACAGCTAGTGTCTCACTGTGCTATGTAGGGACAAACACACACCAGAATGCAATTCATCGTACCACCAAACTGACATATCACTAGGTCTTCACAGGTTTGAGAACCAGAAATCTCTGGTGTGGTCACTACCATGTGCAGACATGACACAATCAGCAAGAGGATGAAGAAGGGAAAAAAGGTCAACCAGAAAGGAGATGGGACAGACAAGCAGAACACAGGCTACTCTCCCAAGCACCAGCTGGGATATTTGGAGTGTCTTCTAAAACATACAAACCTTTAAGCTTTTCTACATCAACATCTTTGTGGTAGCCAGTGTCAAGTCTTCAGCTACATCACTTCGTTTTTTTGCATACATCTTTTGCTAATGGCTTTGGGGCTACCAATAACGAAACCCTATTGAGATAAAAATGGCAGAACCTCTCTGCAAGATTTACAGTCAAAACTAATCATGGCAAATATGTCAAATTAGATTGGAACTTCTGTTTCAGTTGTCTTGGGCTGAGAATAGCTGGGAAGAAAGAGGAGAGTGCAGGTAAGCATAACAGGCTTCACACTAATAAGGTACTTCATAGCAGCCACTACTGGTTAGACTGAAATCTGAGATAAATGCAGGTGGTTTTGGAAAATCACTGGTCTGTTGGCCAGACCTCTGGGGCATGCAAGCTTTTTGTTTTGTTTTCTTTTGCTTTTTAAAATTAATTTGGTGTTGATGGAATGTATTAGATGAGCTGACCTGAAGTCCAATACTTCCTCTTTATCCCACAAGCACAGAATGAGTAAAACCAGCAAAGGGATCCTCAGACTGTGTCCCCCAGATGCTTCTGACAGGACATATGGACATCTTCCTCCAGGGGTAGTGGTATGGTAAGCCCTGGGGTCAGGAGCACCCACTTCTCCCTTGCTTGGAACAGGCTTTTAAAAAACCCCACTCAATTATGTTTCCAGCTCTCTCTCTGATAGAAATAGCATGACCAGGTACAAGTGAGAGGACAGATGGCTTCATTTTTTAATCACTGGTCTTTTATTAGTCTTTAAACAAAGAAATACATCATAACTCTCTTTTTCTGCACAAACTCCATAGAGCCCCTGGCCCCCTCTCAGCACTATCATGAATTCAGCTCACTCAGAAAACTCAGTTACCCTCACTAAAGTGTATGCTTGTGATCTGGAGGGGAAAAAAAAAAAAAAAAAAAAAAAGGAAAAATAATTTGTCTGGTTTTATCTTCATGTGAAATACATGACTTTGACTAAATTATTTTTAATACAAAGTAAACAAATACATTTATTTGTTTACTATTTGGAGATCTAGAGCCCACGTTATTGCGTCAAATGTCTACAGATATCAACTGAAATCTGTTTGAAAATAACATTTTTGGTTTTTTAACTCTTACAAAAATCTGTATGAAATATTTGTGAAAGAAATGTTGGCAATTTACATGCAAAATTATTAACATCTGCCTTCAACCTGTTTCTGTATCTCAATCAAATCCATTGAAAAAAAGGCAATTCTAGTAAGAAGAGTAACTAATTTGCTTTGAAAAACAAACATAGGTTTGGTTTGTTCTAACTCGAGTTTTATTGGAAATTTCAGTCTAGAAAAAATGGTAGGTCTCACACAGAAAATAAAGGAGACCACATTTGATGACACTTCGAATCAAAGGGAGCTAAATACATGAAGCTGCCATTTGGGGGGAAGCAGTGTGTCAAATATGCTCAGGGAGGGCGTAAGGTACCATAGGTACCATATCTGTAGATGGAAATGTGGGCAGCATTTCCAGACACCATCTAGTCTCAGTATCACTTGGGCCAGTCTGGTCCTTCAGGGAGGTATTGGTAATGTCTGGCTCCATCTGCCCCTCCTCCCCTGCAGCCCAGCTTGAGAAGGCTGTGCTTGAGAGCTTGTGAGAAGACAGTCTTTTTTTTTTTTTTAATCTACCTAATCTACCTCAGCTTTTATCTGTCTTGGCCAGGTAAATCTAACCCAGCCTCTCGGCCTTGAGCACAGTAAGTTTGATTGGACTCTCTTTTGCATTTTTGTAAAGCTGGAAAGCTCCACAGACATCACTGAAGAAGCACCACTGTCAAACCCTTGGATGGGAGGCTGCAGGGTAATCAGGAAATGTACTGCCACCCTCAGACATCTCAGCTCCTTCAGAAAATGCTGATCCAATGGTGCCACATCCCTGTCACAGCACTGCCAGAGCAGTGGACAGCACTAGCACTGCTCTGAGCAAGAGAGAACAGTGTCAGGCCCTGCCCATACCAGGCTGGGAGCATCACTGCCACTGGCACCCTAAGCATCCTCAGCTAGGAGGTGCAAAGTAAGGGTCTCCCATAACCAACAGTATGGTGCTCCTTGGTTCTGATCACAAGAGTGAGAAATCTGCTTTCTTGTTTGTTTAGTCCAAGTTCTGGTGGCATAGAAGCCCCTGATATCCCCAGACTATGTCAGAAATGGTGACAGGTTTCCATGTGCAATGCTTAGGGACAGCCAGGAAGCCAGCAGAAGACTGTCACTAGCTGCTGCATTCGAACCCAACTGCTCACTCAGTGTCCCCCCGGACTGGACCATTTGTTTGTATTGTTTGCCTTTTCCCTACAAACATTCTCAAAATTGCCAGATAAATTAAGATATCTTTTTCTTTTTCACTTCAATATTTCCTTTTATTATAACCCAAAGGAGAACAGTAAATATACACATCCACATGCAAATCTAATGACTTAATAAATTTAGTCACTGAAACTAGCAGCAATAAAAGGAAAAGCCCATTCTGCAAGTAGTTTGTGCCATGGTTTAGGAAAGGGATGTGAATTACGAGTGTTGAAATATCTAACACACTCCCAGAGTAACAGTTTTCCTTTGGTTACAGCACTTACGTGTTTCTCTTTTATGCTCTGCACAATTACTGAGCCAGATCTTCAGATGGAATAAAACTGCACCAAAGTCCGTGGCACTGCAGGGCTTCCCTCCCAGAGAAGCTGGCTCAGGATACTTACTGATGTTAGTGTTAACACTTAGAGCTCATAAAGTCATTTAAAACATATCAAGTAGGAATCATAAATATCAGCACAGCTATCAGCAGTGGCATTTCATCATTGTTGTGGAGGCAGATCATGGAATGACTGGTTCGTGTTCACTATGCCTGTATAAGTGCTGATCCATCCCAGTGGAAAGGATGGCAACACAGAAAAGCATCTGCTTTATGGTGCTCTTAAACAGTAAAGCTCATTTTACATTCCCCACTGACCTCGGCCAAAGCACAGTTTAATCAACACTCCTCTGATGCCAACAGCAACAAGGTTTAGAACAGACATCAATGTGCACAGACCTGCGTGGACATACAAAGACATTGTATTCTTAAAGGCATTTGCACTCCCAGATGAAATGCAAATACCCAATTCCCATTTAAGCCTGAGAAAATTCAAGATCTGAGAATCTGTGACCACAGACCTCACATAAGTGCTACTTGATCCTGGCATACTCTTATTCCCAGGACAAGTCTTTAACCATGTACATTCTGTTCACAAGACAAGCTCTGTGCAGACCTCAGCAGCACTCCCACAGGCAATGATGCCTTGCATACAGCCTGAAGTTCAGTGTCCTCTTGCCTCTGCATATCTTCTTCCATGACCAAGGGTTGCCTCTGCCTGAAAATGCTTTAAAATAATTGTAGCTGAGCTCTCTCTTGGCATGTGATCAAGAACCACGAATGTGCATCCAAACTTTACATCTCATCACATCTTTGTCCAGATGGCAGGTGATATTCTACTGTTCACACTCCATTTTTCCTCCCCCTTCTAGTTCCATAAGAAATTGGTGACAAGTCTTCTTGGTGGCCTTTTTAGAAGTAGGAGAGAGCAGATATGTTTTAAAATAACAAGCTGCTACATGGGAGTGTACAGCCCTGTTGCAGATCAGAGATTCACTTGATGAGACAATATGGTATCTGCAAGTATTCTGAATCTGCCTGGACCATCTGTGGGCTGGAGGGAGCACATTTTCAAATAAATCACCATCCCTGCAGGTCTGGTCCCCACCTCTGGGAGCTGAGAAGCAACATTAGCAAGCAGTCTAACTTACTGCCTCTGAAAAAAATAACTACAGGGCTATCTGTCCTCACTTCTGTGTGAACTCTCTGTGCTCAAGGTACATATTTGTTCATCTGGCTTCACTTTAAAACACATAAGCAAGAGGCATAGTGCAGGTCTGCTAAGTCTTGTGAGGTGACCCAATACTCCTAGGCAGGCAAGCCTCTGTAATTAAGCTGCAGACCCAATACTCCTTGCTGGACAAGCCTCTGTATTTAAGCTGCAGAACCTTTATATGTGGACGCAAGCTGTCCCAAAGCACCTTTTCATGTTCAAGGGCTGACTAAATTACTCCTATCACCACAAAGGAAGTTTGTGAATGCTAGAGACAAAAGTGTGATTGCAGTGCTGACATACCCAAGGTAATCCTGCAGCAGCAAGGACATCTGCCTGGGCACATAACAGAGTATTGACCACAAGCCATGGCAGGTTCTGTAAGACATGTTGAGCTCCATTCTGACCCAGCTAAATAATTACCTGGATCAAAATGAGCTCATACAGATCCACACAAATCCAGGCTCATATCTGGCTACAAAGCAGACGAACCTAATGAGTTTGGGGAACGTAAATTCAGACCTGTCCATACTACCATAGCTCAGCATCATGGTGTTCTGCTTTCAGCTCTTGGCCTCACTACTGTGCAGGCACATTTTTATCAAGTAGTTAATAAAGATTAAAATGTCAAAATTCATTGTTTTGGCCTTTGGCATGCTGCTCATGCAATCCTGATAGTAACACAGCTTTCAACTTTATGAGTGCTGCCAAGAACATAACTTGGGATGACTCTTCAAGCTGGCTGTTCACTTCCGCACCTCCCTGGGGAGCCTGGGTAGCCTGGGTGAGAGATCAGGCTCCAGGAGTAAGATTTGGGTACCAACGACAGCATATCTCTGCGTATAATGTTATCCAGGAAGTCTGCACACTGAGCAACTCACCCATGTGGCAAACAGAGCAGGTGACTTATTTTGTCCTTTGCTTCACTTTCTCTTAATGATAGACCCAAACTGAAATTGAGGGTTGGGTGGAATAAATTTCAATCCCTTCTTTCTAATATAAAAGGTATATTTGGATTGTAATTGATTGGGTTTTAACTTTGGATCTTATATTAAATATTAAAACCTTTTATAATTTGGAGCTGTTACGAACTGGAGTAACAATCACAGCATAGCTCATTCACATGGCACTTGGCCCATCCAGCTCAGCATCACACTCCTAGGAAAGCAACTGCTTCCTATGTGGGGGGTGGTGGTGGTGGTGGTTCTGACAGCATTGGCACCGGTATTGCTTTACTGGCAGACTAGGGATCTGGTGAAAACCCAGGATAATTTCTAACCTGGGAATCCCAATTCATCTATTGTCTCCTTTACACTCTGTTTTCCTGACAGTGTCTGAAATTGGTAACAATGTTACTAACTCTGCTTACTCCAAAACAGTATCCAGAAACACATTTTTGCATTCAGAGAGAATGATCATGAAGCAAGATGGGACAAGATGAAGATATGTTAGTTGTATACAAGAAAAACAGTTTTCCTAGATTAGCATCATACTGCTTCATCTGCTAGAGCCTGAAATAACTATGAAGAAAAATAATAATGTAAGAACTCGAGAAACACAGCCAGATGGGATGCTTTGAACCTGTGATCTCTCTATGGGGCCAAGGAGAGTTTCTTGGTATGAATTTGAGCCTGAGCACAGGGCACAAATAATTAATTTGTGGCCTTTTGTTACTTTTGTGATTATTACAGTTGATAATAATAATGATGTATAAACTAAAATAATTATTATGCATTTACAAACATGGCATTGTTTTCTTTTGATAATCAAATGAAACTTCTTAGTGGAAAACCTGCAGTCAATATTAGATTCATCATGTTATTATTTTCTATAAAATTATCCTCAAATGCTCAAATCAGAATATGAATCTTTGGACATATAATAAAAATGCCCTCACCATGACAAGAGTACAAGGAAGACCTCTTGTTTTCTATATTTTTGTGCTGAGATCCTGGGTACTGAAAGACCAGCTGGTTTGCCAGGTATTCTGTAAAACAAGGTGTCAGATCTAGTAGAGAAACTTATTTCCCATGGGTTCCAGTTCAGTTTCTTAGGCAAATGCCCTCTCTTTTTGACATAAATGAAATAATGCAGTTCTAACAATGTTGGGGAAAAGGGGACTTCAAGTGAATCCCAGTCCTTGTAAAGCAGAGTCTCTGGTGGATGGTGTTTTAGCACACAGATAAAACCATGCCCTGCACAGAGTTCAGGTCCAAAGAAAGAAAATAGCCTCAGCCTATTTTTCTGTGTAGTTAATTCTTTGAAGTAGCACATCACAAGGGCAGAAGATAAGAGGACTTCCCAAGGAGCTCACCAGGCCTATTACAGCCATAGGCTGCTGATGTCCTGAGATAGCCTCTTTGCTTTGACTCTTAAATTCAAACCATGAGACTCAGTGGTAACCCACCATCTCCAGCACTCTCCCTATCTTTCCTAATGCTGGAAAGATCCCTCCTGCATTAAACCAATTTTGAAACTGTCATGACCAGGGCTGGAAATTCAATTTCTTTCCTGCTAAAACTTCCATCCTAAAAATGAGTGGTGCTAGATTATTCATATTTTGACAGCTTAGTGACAGGTTGGCTACAACTGGCCAATTAACAGAAAGCCCTGTGATCTAAAGCATCAGCTGGGGCTGGGTTGAGCTGGTGTTGGACAGGCAGCATCTTACAACCAAGATTAAATGTTATAAAGTGTGACAATCTGTGTGGCTTTTCCCTCCCTCTTGTAGCAGCTGCTGCAGTGCCTACACAGAGAAAAGGAAAGATTCATGGTATGTTCTTGGGTGGAGGCCAACTCTGCTGCCTACTAGGAGAGTCAAAGGGAACCCACCAAGATCTGTGCCTCAAAGCCTGGGTCCCAGAAATGTTTCTACTGTGAAAGCCAGTGAAAAAGGTCAATGTTGTTTCTTCATCTTCTGCCAGATTGACCCTGAGGTGTCTTCGCCATCTCTGCTGGGAGCTGCCTTACCACAGGCAAGCAAACCACATGCCCAGCACTTTGAACTCCTCTGCCCATCATCCCAATCACCAGTGAAGGTGGATATGTGCTATAAGGGACTGTGAAGAGAGGTTGCAGGCACATTTCTCATGGTCCTGAGCATCACTTTCTGCCAGTGGAGAGAGCTTGTTGGTGAACACCTGTCATGTAAATGAAGCACTGGATTTTACTTTCTGAAAGCAGGATCCCCTGCTAATCCTGACTCCTCTAGTCTCCATGCCCTTGAGGGACTAGTGTCCCATCTGATAGTCTTCATACTACTCATTGTGTATGAAGATTCTGTCTTTGGTTGTATACAACAGAGGGATGTTTAGCCTAAGGAATGAATCAGCCTCCAGATCCTCAAAACATTTTTGGGGGAGAAAGAGAGGAGAAAGAAAGTGTTTGGCCCTTTGTTCTATTTTCTTGGAATTCAGAAATCAGCCAATTTGGCTGTGATAGAAGTCCTATCCATAAACTGACCACAGTAACTGCATAGCCTGAAAGAGTTGACAAATCTCACAACTAAAACAACTTCACAGAGAAGATTGGTCTTATTTATACCTTGAATGGATTTCCACAATACTTATGTGCTGACAACCTGACTTGCTCTTTCTCTGTCAGTTTCCTTTGATGTGAAATAACTCGTGGACAATGCACAACATTTTGAATGGACCCAAACTATGCAGCTTAGTTCTGACTGTTCCAGTATATGCAGCCAAGTAACCCACTGTAGCTGATGCTCTGCTTCCCAGGAATTAGACAGATGGAATTATATCATCAGGGATTTTGCAGTAGTGGCTATAGTGAAATTTTCCACTGTTGCACACTTTGCTGGAGAACTCAGATTAGTTTTGGCATACTGATCCTGTTCAGAAGCCAGCTAATGACTGCAACTTCCAATCTAAGATAATATAGTCATTCTAGAGAGAGTAATATAATACACTAACTCTATTTGGCACAAGGCACAGTAAAGCAGAAGACCATTTTATTGTGTTACTAGTGTACAGAATACTGTGCAACTGTCTTTAAATTATATGACCCAAAATACATCAACAAAGCCATCCAGAGTTAAAATTGTTATTTCTCATTTGTAGCTGCTTACTGCAGCAGCAGTCTTAGTGAGATCCAGGATTTACAGTCAGATCTGCTGACATTTGATTTTGTTTTACAGCGGCTGTGTCTATAATGCAGAACTAAATCTGTAGAGTAGTGGGAAGAGCTGGACACTCACATTTCATACATTTCAGGATGGGTTTAGTCTGGTCTAGCTGTCATGTGGTCCCATGATCTGAATATCTGGCAATTTAGGGGCACACACGGAAGGTAGTTCGGCTTTATCCAAAAGGAGTCTAATTTGCATAGCCTAAGACCACTCTCTGGTGCAAACCAAAGAGCTGTATGTGAGGGTGACAGGAGGGATAGCTTTAAAAATGAAGTCCTGGTCTGAATGGAAACACTAATTCCAGGGACAGCTGGGGATGGATGGTTGGATGGATGGTTGGATGGATGGATAGTTGTTATGGGTAGAATAAAGTAGGCATGTGATAGGTGTGAAATGTCAGCAACCTGGTGCACATTGGTGATCCTTAAAAGAAGCCAAGGGGCCTGTGTGAATTTTGATCTAAGCACACCCTGGAAACAAGGATGTGAGCAGTATCCTGTAACACAAGGTCATCTTCTGCCATGTGGAGTTTGCACTTCAGATTGTTCCTTTATGATCTGAAACGCCTCACAGCCACACTGGATATAGGAATGAGAAGCCCTCCAAAACCACTTACCACTAACATCCACAAAGTGAAACAGCTACATTAGCAAAAATAACAAAAAAGGTCAGTTTTTAAGCCTGCATATTTGAATTTCAGTACCTTGCTTGTAGAAAGCCTGGGGTTTACTACATGTCACAGCTGGATCCCTTAGAAGTCTGAAAATACTTTTCTTATCATGATAAATGTTGTTCATCTGCTCTAGCACACATTGAGAGGGGGAAGGAAACCTCAGGGATCTCCTGACTATACCACCGAAGAAGGAACGTGTCATTACTGCTGTCTACTGAAAAAAAACAAACAAAAACCACGAAGGAGAAACCATTTGTTCATGGGCATAACAGTCCTTTCTTAAATCCACAGTATTTTGTAGTTTTCATATGTTTTCATCAACATTAAGCCCCGAGTCATTAGTGCAGCAAGAATAGAATTGAATCCTCTAAAAATCATTAAAGTTACATTACACATTCTGTTCAAGGAATAAACATTGATTCATTAATGTTTCAATTAAAATGGATATGATCACTTTCATAACAAGGGAATCGAAGATTATAAGCCCTGTGGGAGCTTAGCATCTGGCGCTAGGAGTAAAAAACATGAAGATAACCTGCGTCTGATTTAACTCAACCAAAGGCAGGGGCTTCATGCAGGTAGAATTTAGCAAAACCCTGTTATCTGATGATGTACTCATACTAATGGACCTGAACAATCATTCCTGCCCCTATAGTTTAATAGTGCTGGGGTCAGCAACGGACATACAGCGTCTCATCCTGTCCAAATTTGTCACACAGGGCAACAGTGTAGCCATGAATGACTGCCAGCCTACTTCGCAACACAAAAGCATTTGGAAGATGAAAATCCATGAAGCAAAAATTCAACCAGGCAAGTGGCAGAATGCTTCTGAAATCATTGGACCTTATTTACTAGTTTTACACTACTGCACCTCTACTGACCTAACCAAAGCATATTAGCAAACTGCCAATATGCATAGAAATGCATACAACAAGCCTCTGCA
>JAOEHX010056030.1:0-32019 GCA_025448015.1 Bolborhynchus lineola
TTATTATTGGTGGCAGCAGCAGTGGTTTGTGTTATACCTTAGTTACTGGACTGTTCTTATCTCAACCTGTGGGAGTTGCATTCTTTCCATTCTCCTCCCAATCCCTCCGGGGGCAGGGGAGGGAGTGAGCGAGGGCTGCGTGGCTGAGTTGCTGGCTGGGCTTAAACCATGGCAGTCTTAATGCGACAGGATACGTTAAAATCAAGTGTGAGCTGTGTATGTGAAATGACTGACTTTTTGTCCTTGCCACTCAAAGCTCTTGGAAGTAGCTTGATGGGAGGATATAGAAAACTTGCCTCAGGGTTTGTCACTTTAGGAATAATAGAGATCAATGGAGCTCTTGTGTACATCTAAAATCTGTCTTAGAACCAGACTGCAGCTTTTGGAGGGCACAAGTTCAGACAGAAGAGTTAGCATTGAGCTGCTGCTGTGGATGCAAGAACTCTGCCTCAGTTTGCTTCAGGCAGTGCAAATATTCAAGGAGTAATACACAGTGCAAATGATTGACACCTTCTCATAGATTCCGTGAAATAGGAGTATCCCAAAAGAGTATGTCCTTTAAAATCTATACACATAGTGGAAGATGTCCCTGCTCATTGCAGGGTTGGACAAGATGACCTTTGAAGGCCCCTTCCAACCCAAACTATTCAACAACTCTAGGTATGTGCATGCACTTCTGAGAGCTTTTTGTGCAGTTCTTTGGCTTGCCTGGAGATGGCAATGTGGCAGTAGAATTGTTACGTTGGGACCTACTCCCAGGAATACATAGAAATTACATTAAATTAATAATAAAAAAGAAAGCTCACTTTGAGCTAGCTCTGCAAAAATATAGGGAATAAATATGTTAGAAACATACAGATAATGCAGCTGAAACACAGCTGATTGAACTAAATGAGAAGCTTTCTGAATGGTAAATTAATTTTTTAGTGCACCCGGACACCCAACATGCTTTGAATGTCGTGTAACATCCATTTTAGTGAATTACTGACAATAAACATAAGCAATGGCCCTTTGCTGCTGCTCATGGGTTGCATGACACGGGCCAGCACCGACCGCTGCCGCAGCAGTACAAACAGTGGGTTGCCTCAGTTCTCAAGGTAGTCATTGCCTTTATGTTTGTGCGCCTACATGAGGCAGGTTTCTTGTTTATCAACTTAAGCCTGGAAGCTTAAATAACTTTCCCAGAACATTTTTGTTTGCTTGTAGCTGAGAGAATGTTTTGGAAAAGGGAATGAAAAGGTCTTGTGCTTAATTACAGCAGAATAACGCCTTTGCTTGTAGAATATGCTTCACATCAGCTTGTTTCTGAGAGTTCTGCTTTGAGTACTGGTGTTATCCTCAGTTCACAAATAGAGAGACTGAGAGGGAGATGTACCTCCTTGCTGCCAGGTCAGCCTGCAAGCTAGTGGCAGAGCTGGGGAGACAAGCCAGGTTTGTTGAGCCCCAGTTCATTTGGCTGTGCTCTCAGCAGAAGGAGCTCCTATTTCTCTATCTGAGTAGACTTAAGTGCAGAAAATCCCCTTGGGTTTCTTTGGATCATTAAGAATAGAAGAGAAATAGTAGATGATATAATTCGGGAACCCACTTTTATATGGGGCTCTGGGGATATTAGAAATGTGATTGCAAAATTCTTTCACAGGAGACACTGTCTGCAAACTAAATGCAATGGGTTTTGTTCACTAAAATATTCTAGCTCAAAGTATTTCCTTTAATTCCCTTTTAGGGTTGAGACATCCGAGTTTGGTAAGCTGTTTTCTTTGCTGTTCCAGGTTGGTTATCTCCTGCACTGTGCTATTTCTACTGCTCAAGTCCCCACTGTTCTGTTCAAATCCCTTTGCTGATGGGAGGTAAATGCACTATAAATTATCCCTTTAACACGTTATGCTTTGTGATGTGTTGAATAATGCATTTAACATGCTGTCATGATGTACCTGCACCTTGCCAGACACTTGAAATGGCATCTGCTTGTTTTGTACTTTAAGGTGTGGCTATTTGCTTATGAGACACTTGTTGCTCCAATAAATCTGGTTTTGCACAGTTGTTGTTGCTGCACATCTGCAGGGCAAGGACAGATGAGATATTCTAACAAAGAGGTTGAATGTTCGCACAAAATGAAAGGGAATGGCTTTTCTTTTTTGGTTTGTTCTTTTTTGTGTGTGTGGTTTTGTGTGTGTCTCATTCCTCTGCAATGTTATTTTCTTACCTTGGAAGCTGTCTGGAGGCAAAAGGAAGATTAGTTGTGTACCTCACAAGCTGTGCATTGTAGTTTTAGTTCTGTCACAGTTGCTTTATGTTGCTCTGGCGCGCAACCCCACCACATTTAGTACCCCAGCTCCTCAAATGGTGACTTCAGTACTTCAAACCACTTCCCTATCCATGCACGCTTTTTCTAGCTGTGTCATTTAAAGACCTTACAGTCCCATGGAATATACACAATCTCTGGTGATAACTCACTGGTGTGATTTCAGATGCAATATGAAAGAAGCAGTGTTTATTGCAGGGAAACGCTTTAAAAAGACTTGATGTCTCATAACACCTGGCCTCATAAAGTCAGGTTCAGAAGCACCCTTTGCCTTTTTGTTCCTGAATATAAACTGAGCATTTGTGACTAGTGTTCAGCCACAGGAAGGCAAAAAAATCAAGCTCTTCTATGGTATGGCTATGTGGGGTTATATGGGAAAAGGAAAACTGATACCAAGTGTCTCATTTGGGCATACTTAATTTGAAAAGCAAATGAAAGAAGGACCTCAACCATCTGCCTAATGCTGTGCTTCTATTCCTGACTCTTTTTCTGATGATAATATTCTGGCAGCACTGTGGCATCCGAGGCTATGCTCCAGACGGAGCAAAGAATATAGAGAGCGAGCAGCAATTAAGCTGCTGTTGGGTCTGGCCTGTGTGTCCATGGAGGTGTTAGTAGAATTAACTGGATTCAGTCATCGGAGAATAAAAGCTGAATAAACTGTTGCTCATCTTTTTACACTTGGATTAATTGCAGCAATTGTAATCTCCCAGTTGACTTCCAAGTGCTTAGTTCAGGATGTGAGTCAACTCTTAGCTTGGACAAGTACTAAACTATATGTCCAGTGCCTGGGGAAGGTGCAAATGTAGGTTTCTAGAGCTCTAGTCTGACCATTTGTGCCATGTTCTACTTGGTATTCCTTAGCCCAAGCTTCTGAGGAAGCCAGTGCAGGATAAGAAGAACGATTGAAGGGCATGGCTTCTAGTTTAGATTTAATGATAGAAGTTACAAATCAAGATGGGTAAGGAGAAGACACAAAGGGGATGATTACTGCGGGATTTCCTGAAGGACACATTCACCAGTGCTCCAGATGCAGCTTTCAGCTCTGAAAAAATGCAGCTCTGGTTGGATGATGGGTGACAAATCGTTGTGTGCGTGTATGTGATTACGCTGTTCTTTAAGCATCCACTACCGGATAAACTGGGTTAGGCAGACTATTGGATTGACCTTCAGCTGGACTTGCATTTTCATAGGGAGAAGCGGTTGATAACTATATTGTTCTTGTTGTCTTGTGGAGTTGATGGCTCTATCTGCATGGTATAGAGGGTTTTTTTCACGAGAGTCTATGAAATTTGATAAGCTTTTGAATGCTTGCATAGCATTTGCTACAAGAGGGCTTTTAAAATGCAGGTCATTATTGTTTTGTGTTGAGCTCTGGGTAGTGAATGTGGATGTGCTTCCTTTTCAGAAAGTTCTATTTATACTGCAGTGGTGCTGCAGGCCAATTTCTGTATCATTTATGTGCATTTATCATAGAATCCCAGACTGGTTTGGGTTGGAAGGGACCCCAAAGCTCCAACCCCCTGCTAAGGGCAGGGCCACTTTCCACTAGGGCAGGCTGCTCCAAGCCCTGTCTAACCTGGCCTTAATGATATTTATTGATGATTGTTTATTTGGAGAGGTCTTTATATTGTCAGCGACTTAATGATGAGAATCAGAGCTTTAGGATTTGCAGGAGAAAGGAAGTGCTTGACAGGCAGTGCTAAAATGCTTTAGCCAATCTCTCATTCTAACAATAGGGAATAAAATAACCCGAGTGCAGAAATAGATATTTTTGAAGCAGAACGTAATGCTCATCAGCATAGATACACATATAAAGGACTGATACGTTTTAAAACCACGTCAAAGATATGTGTTCAAAAGCCATATTAAAAACAATTGGAGAGGGCTCGTTCTGCACCTCTTCTATTCCAGAATGGATTAAAAAGGTCTTAATAGGCAGAGGAGATAAGGGTCTGGAATGGCTTTTCACTGCTTGCTTCCCTGCTCAGCCAAGCATATGACCCTTTGGTTAAGACTCCCGTGAATGAAGATGACTCATTAGTTGAAATAAATTCACTAAACTCTGAAATGGTGGGAACATCAGGAAACAGGAATGTCACCTCTGCCACATCAGCAGTCACAGACTCTGGAATAAGTAATGTATTGAACAAAGCCTTGTTTCTTTGGGGTGAACTACAGCTTTGGGAGAAATTCCTGGTGAGGACCACTAAGGTGAAAAGCTCATCTGTTCCTCAGTTTTCCTGCCTGATTACAATAAGTATTATGCCATTTTCAGATATTCATTGACTAATATGTACATAATGCCTTATGAGCCCCTCCAGGAACTCCAGCAAAGATATAGAAAGGTATTTAATATCAACCCATTCAAGTGCATTAACAAAACAGAGCATCAATTGCAGAGAATCAATGACATGATTCCTTTTCTCCACCCTGACAGCACAGCAAGTTATTGCCAGCTTTGCCTGCAAAAGAAGCATTGCTGCCTGAAACTGCAATTGCTGCACCAGTGGGCTTTGCTTCTGGCCAGAGAAGTGGTAGAAGCCTTGTGCTGGGGACTGTCATGAAAGGATGTTGAATTCACATGAACACCTTTGAGAGTCCCAGCCTGGTTGTGTATTCTGTGATGAGGGTTTCCAAGGATTTTTCCCTGGTACACATAGTCCTTTCCTGCACTAATGAGAACCTCTCCGCTGCTGCAGCACCATCAGACCTTTTTACAGCTCCAGTAATAGCGTGAAGTTCAAATACACCGAGTCACTAAACAACATCTTGCCCTAAATCAGGCTGTCCTTGTTTGCAGCCTGTAGCAAAAGCCTGTCTAGGGCTGCTGTGCCAGCCTAAAATGTCTGTGACTTAACTATTCACCACCTTCTGTTAAGCTTTCCAGAATGTCTACAGTGAAGTTGGAAAAGTCTCCGGTTGTGTTTCATAGCAGCTTTCCTGAAGGTAATTAGTTAGTTGTATAATTGCCCAATTGTTCCTGTTGGATTCTAGAGTGTTTCCCTTCCTCCTTTTCTCCCTCTGTGCTTAATTAAATCCACAAAATTATGGTTTGAAAATAGTTTGAAAGGCGAATGCTTGTTAAGGATCAGAGGAACTTCGTGGGCTGCTGAATGCTGTTTGTCTAATTCAGAGGCTTGTCCCTGACAAACGTGCTTCACCCTTGTCTGAGGTCCACAGAAATGAAGCAGATGATCTGATGCTGTTGGGAACTGCTATCACTATGAATAGAGTTTACCCAGTCAGTATTGTAGGGAGCAACAAAACAAATCTGTTCTTTGTGAACCTCAGTAGGAAGCTGTAGGAAATACTTCTGAAAATGAGATTATGGATGGCATTAACACTGACCCACTCAAACGCATTCTGTCTAGCTGTGAGTACATCAAGAATATCTGTGATTAAGATACGCTTGTGGTAGTGGTAAGGAGCCGTAGCTGAGTGCTTCCAAAGACAGCAATTTTCCCTTGGAAGGCACAGATCTTCTGAAACGCTTCACATGGTAATTGAGCAGGTTTTGGTAAGAAATGTAACTGAAACTATGGTTCTCTCAGTTAATGGGGAAGATACCAGGTTGATTTGATGTCTCTGAAGAGGGGTGCTTCAGGGTTATTTATTGTGCTTGTTTCACAGAGAATCTGTTTGTTTGCTTTGTACTGCGGAAGAGGATGTTTGCAAGTCTGGATGTTTTGCCATTTCCAGCAGAAAGGCACAGACAGACAAACCCCCTCTGCTTGGGGAAGGGGTGTTTGCTGTTCTTTGCCTCTGTGCTCCACACTTCCAACAGAAGCAGCAATCAAATGTTGTTGCTGTTCATGGTTCTTGTCATGGAGCAAAGTCTCAATGGTTTTAATGAGAAACAAGGGAAAACCTTAGCTGGGTTTTTCTAGCTGTTGGTAGGACTGGTTTGTGATGTGCTAAGCTAAGTCCATAGTGATATTCGTTCAAAGCAAGGTTTTGAGGACTGGAATTTCTCTCAATATAAAATAAAAATTGAAATATAAACTACTTGTGAAGTCTCTCATTAGGAAGAAAAGAGCCCAATTTGAAATGGAATTATAATAAGCAGCAAAATTAAACTGGCATTTAGATATCTGACTTACAGGGAACTCTGAAGGGACTAAAGGCCATCTGCATTCCTGCAGCTCTTCCAGAGAAGAGGTGAAAATCCTGGTCTTTCACCACTTGCTTTAAGTTTGGCTGGCAACTGAATTATTGCATGCCTGAATCCTTAGTGCCTGTATCCCAGAGGCCGTCCCAAGTGCAGTCAGCCTGGCAGGGAGAGTTTTACCTGGCAGTACGTTAGGTCAGGTGCATTGGTGCAAACAAATGTGTAAGTACTGTCAGTGTGAAGTGTTTGTGTTAATTCAGTCACACAAATACACCAAAATATACCCCTGGATTCTGGAAATGGCAACCCTGGAAATAATTGTAATGGATGTTTCCAAGAACTGGTGACTTCTGCAGTCCTGACCATCGAATCCTGTGAAGAAGATACTTGCTGTTGGGTTCCCTAAATCCCCATGCAGTGCTGTCACTTCCTAGAGAGATCCATCCTTACACGATGTGCATATTTATGTTCCTCGCCAAGAAAAGTAGCTCCCAAAAGCTTTCTGGCTGTTTAAAAGCCTATCTGCTAAGTTGCTGAAGGTCAGGGTATAACAGCATGACATCAGATGTGACACCACTGCTAATCTAATAAGAGGAAAACAGATGTGGGATGCTCCTATGATTTCCTGCTTATTAAGAACAGATTTATCCTGTGATTGAGTCTTTTTTGCCTTCTGGAGATGCGGATGCTTAGACATCACTCTTAAAGACGCATTTGAGATTTAAGAGCTGGTTTGGCATAGTGTCTTCCCTATCTGCTGTTGACACTAATTTAGTAATGAGATGAATGTTATCCCCTTCAGAAGTAATTAGAACAACTGTTTTATGTGTGTGTGCATCTCAGACAAGTATGAAAATGCTGCAGATTTCATAATCTCTGCCAGTTTTTCTAAAGACAGTTGTCTGGTTTAAGCAAACTCTCCCTTGCTCAGTGGCCAGAGTTTGAGCAGTGAATGCCTGGTTTTAGTTATCATTTATTGCTCACTTATGTGGTTTTATTTCCATCTCCTATTTTTCACACTTGATTGGATTTTTGGTTGAATATCTTCCGGTGCTGAGCACTTACTTACACCTCTACAGTGAGGACAGCTGGTATTTTTTGTGGTGTAAATCTGCAGAGATGAGTTTAATTAGTTCTCATGGTTACAAACCCTAAAACTCAGTTACATGGTAAGTGGGAGGATGGACTGGAAGTCTCTAATTTTTCCTGTGCAAACAGACATTCCTTCTCCAAAGCTGTGACAGGCGGTGGATTTATCCCTTCCTCTTGTTAAGCATTGCCAATTATCATGACCTGTAAGCAAGAAATGCCAAAGGTTCGTTAATTTTACAGCTGAAGTTAAAACGTGGTGGGAGTAGTGCTGGAAAGGATGCCATAAGGGTGGCCAGGTGAGCGTGAAAGCACATCAGGGGTTATAAGCTGAATCCCCATAACTCCGATCTGCCCAAATGAGGACACTTCAAGCAGATGTTTTACAGCCTTTGCTCAGTGTGGTGCAGCTGCTGTTCAAGCCTTGGAAATACCGGCTCCTTAAATTAACAAAGAAATCCAAGGTGGAAGGTAATGATGTCTGAAAACAAACTAGGAATGGCAGGCTGCTGGAAATGAGGCAGGGTGGATTAAAAAGAACATCAAGGTCTTTAGCAGGGTTTAAATACACCTGCCACCATGGGAGCATTTGAAACCCGTGTGTGTTTCATGTGCCCACTTGCACTTGTCCCACATCCTTTCCTGGGAATTTAAGTGGTGTGGTGTGGAGCAAGGAGTAAATTTACTCCTAAGAACTATATCCTAAATCTCTGTTGTCTTTGTAGGTCCCTCATGAACCTGCTCCAATGTCCACCAAATTGATACGACTGCTCTGAACTAAGATTGGAGCCCCAAAGAACAGAGTTGTTCCAGGTTTGTCTGGATGATCTAGGGTCAAGACTCAAGCAATGCTGTTGTAGTCCCAGAGCTTGCCTTTGGCTGCAGCATCTCTGTGTTCATTGAAATAGCAGCACAAAGCACTTCTTCAGGCTTTCACTCTTTTCATCGGAGACTGATGGTGCACACATGGCATATACTGCAGTCCTTGCTTGTCCCAGTGTCTGCAGGGAGACTGTTCTTATGAAAAAGGGCTGTGGGGTCAGACCCATGCACTTTTGTAAGATTGAATCCTCAGCTGGAATTGCATCTGCTGCACTCCATTGGTTTTACTTTTGCTTAACAGACCATAAACAATTTGTTTACATAGACAGCTTTTCATCTTCTACAGTGAATCATAAGTGAGTTCTCCAGGGATCAATCCCTAGTCTGGTTGTTGCTTTTCATTTATATACCAGGCTTGGATGATTTAGATCATCAGTGTTTCCATCTGAATTCAAAGGCAGCTGGTTTATATCCTTTTCCTTGCACAAAGGATCTTGCTAAAAATCTACATTATGGATCTGGCAGATTAAGCTTTGCTTTGAAATACTTTGCTATAAATTAGAAAAGAGATGTTATGACCCATTTTGCCACAGAGAACCCCAGTCCATCACTGCTAAAAATACAGGTCGCTCTCTCCAAGTAGTCCTACTTTAATGGTCCTCTGGTGATAATGATGAGCTTTTTCTCTGTATGTGCCATTGATTGAAAGGAAAGAGAATGTGTGCTACAAGGGATGTCTTACAGCTGGAAAAAGGTCTGCAATGACAAAGTGGGCTGAGGTGATGCCCTAACTGTGGCCAGGTGGGCATGAAAGTGTATCCAAAAGTTCTTAGCTAATAACTGAATCTGAACATTTCTGCTATATAAATCTGCCTCCTGAGAAGGGCAGCCTGGGGCTCAGGAGTGTGGAACCAAAGAGAATTGAAGAGAGACCTTCTGCCTGCAAAGCTTCATGCCCAAGGCATGACTTGTTTTTAGTCAGCTGGATAGTAACCTACAGAGCAAGAGTGGCACACGCAGTTCTCTCTGTTGTCTGTATTTTGCAGAGTTTGATATTTGATTTTAAGTTTTAGATATTTTATTTCCTTTTTACAGCTTTACATCTCAGATTCAATGCACTTGTGTTTGTGTAGTTTTACCTCTAAACTCTGAAGGTTTCCAAAATGACTACCAGCTGTCCATGTTTCACATATCATTAGCTAGTTAAAAACCATCTTCTCCTTCTTCTGGAGCCCTAATAATGTGTGAATCTTGATTAAAAACATTTCCCCTGAAATGTCAGTGTTGAGGTGACTTCCCTCGCTTAGATACAGAGTAGTAACAAAGATTAATAGACCATGATGTTAGTATTAACCTTAGAGGAAAGCAGATGCTGCTGCTACTTAGTTGGGAAAACTACTGGATAAAGTCATATTATTCTTTGCAACTGCACAAAGTGCACTTAATTCAAATTAAGCCTTAGAAGATGCTGCTCTTTGCTGTCAAATTGTTTGTTTAAGTAACTACTTTGGAGCGAATAATTCATTATCTTCTCACCTTGCATTTGGTGATTGCTTATAAGAAGAGTCCACTTTGGGAAGCTTTTCCCTTCATTACATAAACATAGATCCAAAGACTTTATTTATACTCCAGTAACCATAATTTGTATTTCACGACATGTTATGAGTTTCTTGTTGTGTGAATGTCTTAAAATGAATTTATAAATAATTTTTATGGTCCAGTGAGAAAAGCCATTAAGGTGTTTAAAATGTTTGGAAGTGCGGGAGTTGAAAGAGTAGTTTGATATATGTGGTGCAATGGGAGTTGGGAGCTGTAAAGGAACGCTGTTGTAGTTTAGCAAAGAAATCTAGAGGGCTTTGACTACAAATCACTAAAATTACTAGTTGTAGGAATAGCATAGAAGAGAATTTAAAGATACAAATGCATGACCAATGTTTATTAATGACAGCACAGTGTCCATTTACTTATTGTGCTCTGTGTAGATCAAGATGAATGTTAAATGCATTTTAAATGTTTAAGTATGTGGTGGTCTGCAAATAATCTAGCTGGTAAGGCATTACCAACAACTCCTTTCCTTTCACCTCTATAACTGTTGAAGTCTAAGAAATGCCACTTGTGATGCTGCGAAACTTTGGTGTTAGGACTCCAGACAGATCTTTGTTACTCTGGATAACAGAACAGCTGAAAAAATCCACTCTGTTATGTGATTCCTGGGATCTGAGATGAGTTTCTGCTCATGCTTTCCCTTTCTCTCCTCTAACCTGAAAATTGTAGTGCTAAATACATGGGAAATATGTGTGCGTTGAGTGAACGATGAATCTGTGCTGAACTGTATAAACTTTCCACAGTGAATTGCTCAATCGGATTCATTTGGAAGAACAATTAATATCAGCTCTAATTGGCTTACATGTCCCAGAGTAACTTTGCCTAACTATTTTATTTAATGGCATTTTTAATTAACTTAGAATGAGCATTTGTGCATCGAAATATCAATGCAAATGTGTGTAAGCATTTGATATGCTCATCCAGCTGCCACACTCTTCAGAAAGGGATTTTGTTTCAGTCCTGTCGCTCTTGCCAACTTTGCCTATGGAATGTGCCAGGATCAGTCGGCAGTCAGGACAGGGACCAGAGCTGCAGCACATACACAAATGCCCGTGTTCAGAATGATCCCTATGCATTAAATCCCATGACAACAGATTCTATTTCTAGGTACTATTTATTTAATCATCTCAGCTATATAACTGAATCTCTTAAAGTTATTGTAGCCACCAGCTAAAATTATTCCATTGCTAATTAGCAGTATCATGTAGTTTTAAAGCAGCTAGTTTTGATAAGGTATGAGTGTGGAGACTGGCAGGAGATGTACTGTCATCAAGCACAATGTTGTTCATTCCTAGCAAAGGCCTTTTTCAGCACATTGATTTATACAGTGTGTTTATATTGTGTCCAGGTTTGCTTCATGGTCTTGGTCTTACTAACTTGTGTTTAAAAAGGTAAATAAAGCATAAACCTAGTTATTTCTGGTTGTGACAGAAGTGATAGAAATAACCAGCATTTCTAGGCTGCTGCTAATAAACTGACAGGGGAACTTGAATCCTCTTGAGGATTAGAATGTCATAGTTGAGGAGGAATTTTCTTGATGTAACTGCATAAGTCAGGCTGATAATGTAGACAAAAAAACCCCATGCACAAAGCTAACAACTCAAATCTGTTCCCTGCTAGAGAATGATACAGGAAATACATCAGTTTTGTCAGTAGCTTATTGTAAAGCAGAGAATCCAGAAGTGGCTAAATGCTCCTGGTCGTGTCTCTTGACCTCTCTCTTCTCAACCTTCAGGTTTTGAGATGACTGAAGTGTGCAGACATTGAGAAGGAGGGGTTAGCTCATGAACTCTCATTGGAGCTGTCAGGGAGTGTCTGGGCTTTTTCTTTAAGGAGACACTTGACTAAATAATACATCTTACACAGCATGGAGGGATTGCCATGGCAACAGTTCATTTGGAATTAGAAAACAATTAGATATTAAAACTCCCTGTACTCCATCGCAGTGTAAATGACTGCCAAAGAGGCAGGTAGTGACTTAAACATCTGCATTTCTGGGGGTTAAAGAAAGAGTTCAATTGATGTTTTAAGCTGTAACTGTTCTTCTCCAGTTTTCTTCTGAAATTACCTCACTTAGAGAAGAAAAGGATGGAGTAATGCCTTCAGGAGATGCCTTCTGCTCAGGGAGGAGATCTGTGGCATGATCAGGAGTACTGGAATGGATATTTGTTTGCTGTTAATCCATCATTATCAACTGGCTGAATGTATTCATACCAAGTGACTGCATTTGGATGAGGCTAAATTCTTTCAATTCCCTGCTGAAATCAGTAACTGGACTTCATGAGGATTAAGAGGTTTGCCCTTTTCAAGTTAAGGGAACACCTGACTTGTACTTCCTCATGAGTTTTGGGAAAAGTGGGCTCTTCCCTGATAAAAAATGCAGGATAGAAAAGTTTTCCTTGTCATTGTGTGGCATTCTTTTAAATCCTGGTGCAACATAACATGAGGAAATAGGATGTGCTTTTACCTGCAGGCTTTAGAATGCTCGAACTGGACAAATTCCTTAGAGGCGCTGAGTAATGAGAATTAAAGCATCTGCAGGAGGTTATAAAATAAGATATTGTCCCAGCTCAGAACAGGAAACCTGTGTATTGCACTGGTGCTGCCCTAACAGACATAGCTGAAACCTCTATGAAATTGGAGGTGGCAGAGAGGAAAAGACGTGCAGGAAACCCAACCACTGATCTGGAATTTCGGTGCCCTCACAATTCCCTTAGTGTACATATGGTAAAAGGTGTCAGTCTAGTCAAACATGCAGGTTCACTTTCACTTGAGTTATATGAATGAATTATATGATAAGGAAATGCTGTCTAAGGCTCTTGACAGCCTCTTATCACCTCGGTTTCAGCAAAAGCCTGTTTGCATTTGCAATTACTGAATCAGTCTCTTGTGGCTGGAGCTACTGCTTGAGTATACAACATCTTTCCGCAAAGAAGTAGTTGGTGTAATTTAGAGGAATAAGGTGGTTTTTGATTCAATGATGCTTCTCCTCAATTCTAAACACAGGAGTGAGCCTAAACGACTTCTGAGATTTTAAAGCCCATGTTCATCACTCTACATTTAAATGCTATGTTAATAACCTTGCTGAATGAAAGATCATGTACTAAAAAGATGGAACTGGCTCCAATGGGTGGCCAGCCATTGTGTTTAAAGCCTTAAAACCCTGCAGAAGGTGCCTTGCTCTATGGTTCTTCTATTGTGCTGCACCCTGGGCTGGATAGAGTCAGTAAAAGACTGTATTCAGAATGGAAATAATTGCTTTTGGATTTGTGAGCTGCAACCACAAATTATTTCCTGCACCACTGTTGTCAGAAGAAACTGTTCTCTTATTTCCAGCTGAGAGACCCTTTGTGTAGCTGGTGCTGTCTGTCGTGATTAGATGGAGTATTGCACTAAAAAGCTTCTGAAAGTCTTTTTTGGGTAGATGTGTCCCTTTCAACTGAATTGGTGTCCTGTAATAAAAGTGGCTTTAAACAAAAGACAAGAGCACAATCCCCTAACCCAATGTACTGTTGGTGACTGATCCTTGTAGGAAGTGGGCAGCTTCTTACATATTTTACTTTCATTAATGAAAACTGGTGTTTTCATGTAGGAAGTCAGTTAGTTTTGCAAGTTCCTTGCAGGGTTTGAAAACTTTTCTACCTCATTTTTCAGGCTGTTTGGCCATAAGCAAGGCTTGAAAAGGAGAGGTTTTCTTGACTGCTGGAATTCCACAGTAAATGTCAGAATGAATGGAATTAGAATTTTTATATATCACCACGCTTCTGCTGTAGGTACGCAGCTGCCTGGTGGTAAAATGTCATTGCTCTGTTGTAAGCACTTGTGGGTATAATCCAGATGTGGGGATGATCTTTTGGCTGCTACAGGTCAGTTTAGAAAAGGGCATGGAGAAAGAAGGGGAAGGAAAAGGGCATTCTGTGAGCAGGAAACGATGCTGAAAGTTTTGTCTGCACTGGAAAACTGCTGTTTAAATGATGTTGGTGTGATTGAACAGCACCTTTTCTACTTCAGAATTTGAGAAATTGGTATAGAAATGCTTCTTATATAGGTATGTCCCTGTGGGATCAGGGGCTGCTATTTTGGTAGAAGGCATCTTCATGACTCAAAGGGCAAGTGTGTCGAAGCTCTGTTGGTACAGATAAAGGCTAATAAAGGTTAACATAGCTGGAAAGAGCCATTGTAATGACAATAATAGCAGGAACTTGGAACAGCAGCAAAACCACTTCTGGCTTTTTATTAGAAGGCAGCTCAGAGGGAATTCCTGTATGGCAAATTCCCCTCTCCTGTGACAGGAGGCATTTGCCACCTCTCACTGTCATATCCTTGAGAGAGCAGCCCTTCTGTTGAGGACAGTTGGATTGTGGTAGCATCCCCACCAACCTTGTTTCAAGAACATGGGAGTTGTTACCAAGCTAAAGCTGCTGGTGTTGAAATGCCTTCATTAAACATGAGTGCTGGTGCTGCTGCCTGTGATCTGTGTAAAGCAGATGAGAATAAACTCCCACCTCTTCCTCAAAACTCACACCGGGAAAGGTAATGAAAGGTAATCCCCTAAATCTGACATTCCTTAGAGCAAGAGTTTCCATTCACAGAAGAATACCTGCTAAGGGTGCAATTGTTCTGTATTGACTGGTGATGCTGTGTTGGTGTGTTTGGTTTCTTGTTTGAAGAGAGCAGAAACATAAGTGGCATTATTGATAAAGGCTCCTGCATCTCTTTTCCTCCTCTTCTGTCCTCCACCCAATGTTGGGAAGCAGTGCTTGCCAAATTAGATTTCCATCTTAATTATTCCTGACATTTTCTCCTGGATGCTATGATCTACTTGAGGGATTTGCAGTTTAACATGCTAGTCATTTCTACTGCTTGGGAATGTGAACTGAATAAATGGAGCTGGACTGTTTCTTCTTGTGAACTGTTTAATTTTGGATGATTGCATCAAAGTGCAGGAAAGTTTTTTACCAAGTTAATAAAGTTTAAATTGAATTCTCTTATAAACACTGCACTTGAAGGATGTCAGCAAGTGTGGTAGGCTGAGGGTCTGTTACTCTGCATTGGGATAGCCTGGTAAGGAAAAAAGCTTATTCCAAGTATTGATTGAAAAAGATGCTCTCAGTGAAATGGAGAAACTCAGCTTATGTTAGGAGGTAATCTGAAAAATACAAGCTTTTTTGCCCTCAAGTCAGCTTTTTTGTGTCCCAAGGTATAGCTAAAAATCCATAAATAATAATGTGGATTGTATTTTATTAAAGAATATCCTAAGAATAATGGGATATCAATTTTTAGGAAGTTTTGGCCTGCAAGAACTGTTTGAGTCAGTATTAAATGGTCAACTCTGATGACTGAATATTCTGTAGTAGTTTTTCAGAAAGATTAAAATGCTGCTATTAAATATTGATGTCACTGTATGTTAAATTAGTAAGTAAATGAAATAGTTGTGAAGTTTCTAAAGTCTAGCAGCTTTGGAAGGCAATGAAACCAAATGTTCTGTTTCCATTTAAGACATAATGCAATGAACAATGGAATGATTGAAGCCAGGCTGGTAATTCAGCTTGTGTCACACTATCCCTTCAATTCTGGGTAACTGGGAATATCTGAACTGCTTGACTATACATTAAATAATGTTGGTTGCTCTATGCATTACAGAGCCTCTGCAGAGCTCTCATGAGCTGCTACCATTTAATTAATGGCTAGAGAAGTAATCCAATTGGGGAATATGAATAGTATTGCCTGCTTGATATGGTGAAGCAGCAAAGTACATACGTTGAAGAACAGATATAAAAGTTTCATATCTTACTTAAAAGGGGGGGGGCCAGGGACCTAAAGCCTTCAGGAGTATTATAATTGCCTCATGTACAAAGAATGTGCAATTAAATAAGCAATTAGTTGTGGATTATGCACTCAGCCTAACTGTTGGATGTTTGAGTAGCACGTTAACCTTGAAAAGACTGCTTTTATAGCCCTTATTGTTCACCAATAAATTAGATCTGCATTAAAATATACCACCCTTCCTGGGTTCGATCTTGCGAAGCAATGTTGCTGCTGTTTATTGCAGTGCAGCTGGGAGACTGAGGCAGCACAGTGGTACAAGCTGGATGCACATGTGGATCGTCCCTGCCTAAAATACTTAAGAACAACCAGGGAGTGAGGAGGAAGGGGGAAGAGGCAGGATGCTTTCCTTTAAAAAGGGCAAAGCTTTGCAGGGAATTTAAAGGTCAAGCGGTTTTTAACCTATCAGTCTCTATAACTGCATAAAAGCTGAGCCCAGCACCCAAATGCAAGTGTCCCTCCCCTGTCTCAAACTCATCTGATTATTAAGAGTATTCAAAACTGGGCAGGAATGAGCCTTAGGAGGCCTCAGGTCATGTTCCAAGGACCATGTAGTAGAAACAATTTTTAGACATATAGTCCCAACAGCCTACTGCAGCAGAGGAGGAGGGAGAAAATACAGCATGGGATTATTTGATACAATCAGTTGGCAAAGTGAATGTGCACAGCAGGACTTGTCTGTGCAGTGAAGGATTGAAATGTGCACTGAACACGTCCAACCTGTTTGGGTTTTCAGTGGCCCTGGGTAAGCTCCCTGGCTGGCACCACGTGCCTGGGTAAACTGGCAATCACTGGAAGGTACTGTATAAAACTAGTGTCATTAGATCAGAATTGAGTTCACTTTGTGAACAACATATGTATCTACTTCAGCTGCTTTGTGTTATCCAACGACAAAAGGGATGTTCAGCTTTAGTGTGTTGACACCTCATTTTTCTTCCAGTCTTGTCTAACCAGGTAATGCATTTTTTCATGAGGAAAGGAAAAAAAGGATGTAGTTCAGAGATATTGGTTGCTGTCACAAATACACATGTGTCTGTGCCCTCTTTCCTAAATCCATTATTGCATTACCCTGGCATAGATCAGTATGTTTCTGTCTGACTGCACAAGCTAAACAATCTAAGGCGATTGCTATTAAATGCCTCCTTACATTTCTCGATGCAATCCATCACCAAATAAATTCCAGATGCAGTCAAACAAAATCTAAAGTGAGCACATCCGAAGGCAATGAACTGTGCAAAGCAACTGATGTAACTGAAAATCCCAGAACCTTCCTTGTGAGATTGGCTCAGGATGTGGTGTCTAAAGGGAAGCTGATGTTAAAGGTAGTGTTGTTCTCTGCCATTTGCCTTAGCACTAACACACTGTCCTCCCCAGCAGCTGATACAAGGTTTGAGTGTGGTCATTCTTCTCTTTATCAAGTGTGATCCTAATAGTAGCAGTTAGGTTTCTTCTTTTGCATTATTCTTTGCTAGAGACAGGGAACAAGACAAACGAGAACCCCGCTTCTTTTGAAGACTCATCATTGTTTGAAGTGCTGATGGAATTATATTCCTCATTATTGTAACTGTTCCCACATCAAAAGGAGAAGAGCTAAGCAAACCCTAGAAGAAAGATAATGATTCTTTTTTCTGGTTTCCACCTCCAGATTGTTTTCCAGTGTAATGAGAGCAGTGTATTATACCAAGCAATAGAGACATAATAACACATTCACTTAGCAGAAAGAAAAGCTGAAGAAAATACCCTCTTCTTGTGTAAAATAGTTGGTTTCATCTTTCTATTTTAATGCTTATAAAAGCAAGTGGTTTCTCATCAGACTGCATTATCTTCAGGGATCTGAGATGGGGGCAAATACTCTTCTTGACAATACTTAAAACCTAGGACAAGCTCCTTGGCCGTTGCGTATTGGTGAAGTGTTGTTTGTCCTAAGGATCAATGAGTTGGGTCATTCAGAGATGTATCCATATGTGGATCTCCAATTGAAATATACAGTGCACTTTATGTTTAGGAACATTTGGGGATACAGGACATCTTAGGACTTCTGCTACCATTTCCTTTTTAATGTTCTCATAAAGAAAGTGCGGGTCTGTGATTGAATGTAGAAGTTTCTGGGCTTTAATAAAAGGAAGCAGAGCCAGGCAGACAGATTCTCCCTCTGCACCATCAACTGATCGTGTTAGAAATGGAGAATGAAGTTTTCATTGCTTCAAGGGGCAAAGCTGGTGTTTGAATTCAAAATAAGTCAGAAATAGTAATGTATTCAAGAAATGAGTTTAATGATGTATTTAAAAACTGTTAAATTAATGTTTCTCATTAGCAGCACAGCCTAATCATTCTTTGCTAGCAGGGGGAAGAAAGCAAGGCAATATCATAAAAGATCAAATAGTGATTCAAAATGAATTAATCCAGCATTATATAAATCAGGTAGCTTCAATAAAACTACTAGTTGAGGATGCAGTTCTTATGGGCAAAATTAAAACTAAAAAATGCCTTAATGAGAGCCTTTTCATTCAATCCAGCTGACCTATTTATTTTTAATTGAGCTACAGGGTGCTAAACATTCTATGGAAGTGATAATTGCAGCAGTAAACTTTGAAACATTTCCCTCTGGACTTAATACCTTGTTTTCTGGAGAATATCTCAGAATAGGGGAGAAAATTGGTACCTTGCTGTGCTGGGAGTTGCTGTTCTGCTGCTTTTCTGGCTGCTGACCTGGTTCATGTTATGTAAATTCCTTGTGGCTCTGGTTGCCACGTCTTTGCTGTGAATATGCCAATATTTACTTTGCATGACATGGTATGTGAAGTAGTTAAAAGAACTGTTTGAATGGGCAGTAGCATAATAGATGGTGGTGTTAACTTTAATAATTTGTAGATTTAAAAACATGGGATGCTTGAGAGTTTTCTTAGTGTACTATTACTTTTATATTTATAGTATATTTATATCAGTATACCTCTTTGGCACCAAAGTTTTCTTATAGTTCTAGAAGTAAATATGTTGTCCTGATCAGTTTAATTCTTAATAGATGAATTGAGAGTCGAAAACGAGATCAGAGGCAGAATGAGAAAGGAACTAAGAGCTTTTCATGAATGTCATCATATGCACTGAATAACATTATTGTGGCCAATGATGTGAACTGGACCTGAACGCTGTTATTGTTGTTAAACAGGTATTTCCCATTAACCTTTTTACTGGAGATTCAGATTTTATTGAATTTTCCAATCACTAATCCCCAGGCACGATTTTGAGCCTCGCAGCCTGAAGAATAGCTCCCACAAAATAGGCTCTTCTCAAGCTTTCATATGAAGAATTAAAGCTAATCTGAATGCCCAATACTGAGGCCTTGAGTATTAGCATCATTTTGGCAGTGTTTAAGTGAGGTTGTGAAAGCAGCTTTGTTACAGTCTGCCTGAGGAAGTATTAAAAGCCCGGATAAGATGAATGCAGTCCCCACAATGGTTTTTAATGAAGATAAGTTAGGCATCTAAGCTTCATGTTGATTCTGGTTCGAGGGAAGGTAAGAACATCCTGAATTTGCCTGATTCCTCCAGTGCTTAAGAATGTGTTTAGCTTCTAGTGTGTCATTTTGTATTACTGATTCGATTGAAAGGCCCAGTATCTTATAGAATTGAATTCATAGATACTAGTTCATTCTGTGACAGATATTTACTGCTGGGTCATAAATATGAGTCCATCTGGCTGATGACATCTGTAGGCTCTCTGAAATGCCTGTATGCTCATACACATGACAAGCAGCTTCTGCAGGTAGAATGACCTGTAACAGGAAGAATAAAATCAGCAAACAACCATGAATTGGATTTGGAATTCTGTCTGATTATTTTCTGCCTCCTTTTCTAATCAGCTGATGCTGTGAAAAGAAATGTTATAAAAGGCCCAGCTCTGGAAGTGTTGTGTTAGACTTTGTATCTTTAGCACCATTACCAGTCCCAACTATTCCAAAATCACTAACCAGGGTGTCTCAAAATAATGAGGAATAAGTAATGAAATAAGTAATTATCTTCTACTTTATCAGTGTTAAAGGCACACTGGTGTCATATTTGCAAGTTCTGGCCACTGTCTTTTATCTTTTAGAATCATAGAATCAACTAGGTTGGAAAAGACCTTGAAGATCATCAAGTCCAACCATCACCCCACCACTGCCAAGTCCACCATATCATGGAGTGACTCATCTACGCATTGTTTGAACACTTCCAGGGCTGTTGATTCCACAACTTTTAATTGAACAGAGCTTGTATTCTAATACATTCCAACAGCAGCTGTTTGAGGATCCCTTTCAGTTGATATAAATCACAAAAGTTGGCAATACCAAAGATGAGGGTTGACATTCCTCAATATTTAGAGATAGCCAGTTGTCCCTCTCCTACATTAAAGCACACATGTTTTGCAGCCCGTGTGTCTTAAGTAAGACCTGAGTTTCATGTTACTCAGTTTTTTGGTGAAATTAATGGGAAGATGTCAAGAATATAAACCCCCTGTAGACTTCTGGTGGAGCTGTTGTCCTGAAATGGTTGTGCACACTCACTAGGTAGGAGACAGTGGGCTGATGGCCAATAAACAGGGTGGTCCCATGCAAAAAGATTAAGACTCTTGAGTTTTCTCATGCATATTTGCAGAGCATACTCTCCTCCTGCTCATCCTTTTCCCTTCTCAGACTGTTCCACAAAGCTGCTGGTTGCCTCTAAAGCGAACACAGGCTGTCAAGCTCTGAAATCACCATTTGCCAATTTTACTGTAGTTATTCCTTATGTAAAGCATCATTAGGAGTTATTCAAACAGCTGTAGTGGAGATAATCCTTCTGTAGTGGAAGGAGCTGTGGACCACTGGAATGCTCCAAGCAAGCTGAGAGCACCAGTCTTTGGTTCATAAATGATACATAATGGAGGGGCTAGGTGCATCTGGAGCAGCAGTGTCCCCTCCCAGTACTCTTTTGGATGAAAACGAATACAAACAAGAAAAAGCTTGAACAGAAGCATTCTGAGATCTTGGTGAACCCTGCATACCAGCAGATGATTGGGTGCTGAAGAAGGTGGAAGCTCAGCACTTCCTCATTTAGCTTTGGCTTGTGGAAATCGTTGAGGTTTGTGTGGCGGATTTCCTGGAATTGTCCATAAGCACCTAATAGGGATATTTGGGAAATTCAAAATGAAGATTAGCTGCAACCAGGAGTCAGCACCTATGTTTCAGCCTGACTTGACAGGAGGCTGTGTAATGCTGAGACTTGCCAAGTGAATTTGCAATAAAGAACTTCATTGTTTATTGATTTTAGAGATGGATGTGGTCATAAATACTGCTCTAATTGTTTTAAATGTCCAGAATTGCATCTAAATTTCAAAAACAACACAAGACATATGAAAACTTTGTATTCAACATAATGAACCTGAATATGACTCCAAACTTTATAGCAAGGGCCTTCTTCAGTTTGAATGGTACAATTTTGCTCTTAAACTCTTTCTACTGCTTGTAATGCTTTATAAGCAGGGGATTAAGTGATCTCACACGATTTAAAAGCATACCGAGGGACTGAGGTGGAGACAGCTCACACTGTATGCTGTGTGATCCTACAGACATTGTCTGGCATAGAACCTTTGAAGTGGATGGGGTTAATCCAGGTCTTCATCTTTGTAACAGAGATCAGCGTGTGGTTTGGATGTTTATCACCTAAAATCTGAGGTTCTTCTCTGGGCACCAGTTGCTTCTAGACTGGGGTCCTTATAATTTGCTTTACAAAGGTAGTATAAATTAATTTAGATATGGATTCAATTTTCAAATGCTCCCAAGCTTTGAGTTTCCACTTCAGTAATCCAGTGTTGGATTTTGGTTGGACTTCCTATGGTCTGATTGAAAAAACCCTGTTGAATTCAATTTAATTTTTTCCCCACCATTTAGAAGTGCAAAAGAAGAGATAATTTGTCTTGCTTGAAGGAGTCTATATGATGAGTTAAATCTGCATGTTTGGCATGATTCCTGTGAAGCCCTGAAATTCCCTCACTAATTCTTTGCTATATACTGAAGTCTCCCACTGAAGTAGCTGAGTATCTTCTTAGTGTTGAAGTATTACCCTTCTCAGTACCCCATGGCAATAAGAGCTGAAAAAAAACAAGTGGGTGGCACAGATTTTTGCTTTTGCTTTTCCCAAAGTGTCCTAAATCCATGGGAAGCAGATGCTGTGCACAAGTGCTCTTCAAAATCTCTACTCGCATGGCTTGCTCAGTGACACTTTAGGGCTTTGTGGGAGCAATGAGAAGGGGGGTCCTGATTCCTTAGGGCCCCTGCTCTTAAGTAAAGGCCCAAGCTTCCAGACCTGTGAGACTCTGCCATAAGTCTCAAAAAAACATGGGAAGACTTTTCATTTCTGCAGACATGCTTCTAATTTAAATAAAGGGAATAAATCATCCAAGACTGCAGTGCTGTTAGATCCTTGTGAAAGCGGAAGGGAGCACCGCCTGACTGTTATTTCTGCTGTGTAATTTCTGTATTTCCAGAGTTTCTGTAAATTTCTTTCATTCTCCTCTGACGAGAGATTTCTTAAAAAGCTTCCTGCTTAGCAGTGTGTTATTTATGATGCTCTAAAGGCATTTTGTTGTGGACAGCTCGTTCTTAAATGATAATGCAAATAAATTGAAATCTCTGGTTGCTAAGGGCTCTATACTGGTGTGTTGTTATAAAAGGTCATAAAACCTAATTTCTAAAGCTCCCCTGGATGTGTAAATAAACAAGGGTGCAGTTCTGAGAAGTCTGCCCTTATCCAGGACATACAATTAATAACTAGAGAAAGATGAACTGATTGGGACTTGGAGTACAGTTTCACGCTGACATTACCCCACTCCCTCCACTTGGTTCTGCAAGACAGAACACTGCTCTCACTCTGAGCTTAATTATGGGCTGCTGCCACTGTCATTATCCAGGGAATTCTAAGAAATGGCTTTTGAAGGGCTGGGGTATGGTTTCAGTGTGTTAATAGGGAGCTAATCACCTATTTAGGATTAGTGACTAAAGAAAAGTGTATTAAACTAAATAAAAGTGCTTTTAGTCTAGAATAACTCTCTCTCTATGGTTTCTAAAGTATAGCTATTGCTCTTTAAATTTATGCCTGACTGTAACCTTGAATTAACTTTCAAGTGCAGATAAATGCCTAGATTAAGGTGTTTCCTGTTTAGAAAGGGAAGAGAATGAGTTATATAGGGATAGGATCTTATGTAGGAGTTATGTAGGGATAAGGAACTGCCACAAAGTCTTTCCATAATGTTAAACAGGAGGGAGTCTCCCATAGCCTGTTACTGGACTTTCTCACCTACCCGCCCTCAGAAAGAAGAAATGAATTGTATTTCATTTCTATCACACATCATTTCTCATCAAACAACATGCCAGATTTTTAATAACATAATTACAGGGTATGCAAAATATCAATCACTGTCTGACTCAATTTGATTACACACCTCCTGCTCAAAGTGGCATGGCCCAGCCATGGGTGCCCACCTGAAAGCAGCGAAGTAAAAGTCAAGCTCAATTTGACTGCTGTTCAAAAGGAAAGTAAATCACAGCAGGTATGGGGACTTACTGTTTTCAGCATGACAATTTGACATAAATCAGAGCATACGTAGGAATTCAGTGGGCATTTGGCTGTGGATGTGAGTACAGGCACAGCAGGAATAGGCTCAGTGTGGTTTTAGAACAGCTGCAGAAGGCAGTCTGACCCAGATGACCCCATGAAATCAGTTTATCCCCACTGGTTATATACAAAGGCAACTGCGTGGTGGTGGTTTGCTGCTTGAGAGGAACCAGGAGTTGAAGGGTTGTGTAGCTCGGTGGTACAGCAAGGCTTTAGGATGTATCTGCTATAATAACAAACAGAGGGAAGGAAGTCCTGCCTGATTATCCTTTATCCCAATTAGCACTTCTGGTGTTGGCAGCAAAGATGCTGAAGCCTGCTCTTAGCACAGGCAAATATTTCTAGGCATCAGCAGCTCCTGTAGCGCCCATGGCAAAAGGGAGAGATACAACTACATGGGAGAGAACATGAACATGTAAGTGGCAATGACTTGAGCTATATAGCTTGGGGTCTAGCTAATGAGGCAGGGATGGGAAAATGATGCCAAATTTGCGAGTGTGATTTGTTAGTCCTAGAGAGCAGAAACCTTTTTAACACTGACTTCAGGTCTGTGAACTCTCCAAGTGAAGGGTCCCAAGAACAAAGGGTAAAAAGCCTGTTGTAAACGTGGTTCCTTTGATGTTGTGGTGAAAATAAAGTGCTCTGAGGAAAAATCCCATTTTGGTGCCCCTGTAAACAACTTCTTTGGTCTATTAAATAGACAAGATGCAAAGTGTGAAACTGTCAGTGGAAAAAACCCTGCATCTCTGAGTGAACGAGCCATAATCATCTTGGAGGCACCTGTGTTAAAAGCTCGTGTCAGGATAAGACTGGCCTATTATTCTTGCCTTTCTTTGCTTTAATATTTACAGGTCAACAGGTGCCCACTTAAGACTTGGCTCTATTGTGCCTCTGTTCGCCTTTTTGCCTGCTAAGGCTGTAGTCCAGCCAAGCAGAAAGTGCTGGGTAAATACACCAGAAAATACATCAGAAAAGCAGAGTCACTTGGGAGGTTATAAATTGAACAGTTTACCTGATTTCCATTTGTGCAGGGAACTACTGCAAGTACAGATCATGTCAAATAATAATACAGTTTCTGAGCAGTGCTTTGGTTAATTCTGCTGGTCTGGCGCTGCTTCTGGCTCTGGCGCTTGTATTTGGTGTTAATCTGGAGTCAAATGTGCTGTAGTAATATTTGCAAGTGCATGTTTTCATTTTACCTTCAGTGTAAGTTTTATGAGGCCGTTACGTGATGGTTAAAGGGCCTTTTGTAATGACTCGGAAGATCAGGTGAATTTTAAAATACTGGGCATTTAAAACCTCATTGCTGTTTTAATTGAACAGAATTTTAATATCTGAATGACATCTTTATTAATACATTAAAGATGTTTAGTGCTATTAATTGATATGTGACCGGGTAGCACTGAATTTATTACGTGGCTTAAAATACTGACTGGTGTGTTAAAGCTATTTCTGCTTTGCAGTCCTATTAAATGCCAGCTATAATTTGCTATACAGACTGTTGGAGACCTGACTATTGATTAAGTTACCTACCAGTGCAGGCTCAATATCTGTCAGCTAGCATTTATTATAAAGATCCTATTAAATGCCTTGTTTGTGAGCAACAGAAAAGTGAAGGCTCTGAGCTGAAATCTGGTTGATGAGTGAGATAAGGAGTATCGTATTTGACGCCCTAGCAACAGTTTGTGCAAGGACAGGGATGCTGGCTTACCAAATGGCAGTTCAGCATTGGTTTGGCTGATATACTAAATAATAAGGTTACTAATGAAGCTTAAAATTAACCCTGTGATAAAGAAAGGGTTGCTATTGGCCCAGTTCTGCTTATTTTTAATTCTTTCTTTAATCTGATCACCATAACAGCCTCACAAGCAGTTGCATCTGCCAGGCTGAAAAGGCTGGGACAGGAGGGAAAAGGGTTAGTGGAAGTGATCAGGATTTGATGGGGGATCTCAGCTGTCGCCTCTTCTGTAAAATTAAGGGAATTAGCCTCCTGTTTTCCCAGCTTTTGCTCCTCTTGCTTATTTTAATAGAAGCTTTTCATGGAAAGTTATATAAAAATCCTGACGGAGCCTTATGGCAGTTCAATATTCTGTGGAGATCGATCATTCTCAAGCTTTTTTCTACTTCCTCTGCTGTTTTAAGGGCTGGAGTTTGCATTTCTTCCAGCAAATTACTTGCTTCTGAGGTCTCTTCTGTAGAAATTCACTTAGGGGAGTCTAAGCAGCATGTTTACAGGGTGGAAAAATGTGTGCATGCTTTCAGGTAGTGTGCTTGCTTATGTGTATCCCATTAATGTACAGATGCTGCAACAGAGACAAGGGCTCACTCTGCTCATCTGTGTTTAGAGGCATATCAAGAAGCAGCCTCCACCCCCAAGAAACAATAGTCAAGGCAATGAGTGGTAAAAAGGAAGGTTTATTTACCCTTCCTGCCTAGGTGGGAGGGTAGAAATAAAATGGTTTGTTAGAATCACACAGGGAGTCTGGAAAAGGCTGAGGAAATAAACTTGTTCTACTTTAAAAGCACCCATCAAAACAGTGAAGTCACCTTTTTTCCACCTCTCAAATCTGGTTTGATTTTGCTCTTATTCAGCTTTGTATTGAGTTAGGAGATGAGGACATAATTTGAATGGGGAACAACATGATGCTAACAATCACCCTCTCCACCACCTTGCAGCCATTTTTCCTTTGTAGCACTGTAAATATGTTGGGGCTTTATGATCTCTTGCAATTAACCTGTGTAGAAATGAGCTCCAATGTCTTGCTGTGGACAGTTAGCTCGCATGGATATATAGGCTTAAACTGTTCTGCTTTGGATAAAAGTTGTATCTGGTATAGTTCTGTGGAGTTGGAGGGAAGCTGGGAAGTCTTGGGTCTTAGTTGAGATTATGGGGAGGATTTTGAGATGATTCATAACTCAGCAAGGAAGAACGTTACCTTTCTTTGCATTTTGTTTAGGCCTTCTGAAATTCATGGACAATATCTTCCTCCTTTCAAGATGCCACAGCCAGCAGAAAGGAATGTAAGGAACTGTTAAAGGTTCCCTAAGTCATTGAACCATTACCCTAGCATAGGGCACCTGTCTGATGTAATGATATTCATGAAAGAACATAAGCACAAAGGAAGGGAATCCAATAAATACCTGAACTTCAGAAGGGATAATATCACTGCAGGTCATTTTACTGAATTATTTAAGCACAGTGTTTGCTATGCACTTCTATAATTTCTCAGGTGAGGATTTATTACCTTTTAATTCACTTAAATTCACCTAAAATGTCTTTGATTCAGGAGGAGAAAGTAGACAGGTAGGTAAGAAATACGGCTTTACTCTCTTTAGAAGATTTAAGTGGATGCTACTGGTATTCACTTTCAGCTAGAGGACTTGAGTAAGATATGTGCAGATCATTTATTGTGAGTGTCTTTTACACTACTTGGCTGTGACAAAGATCCCTATGTGAAAATATTCCCTAGTGCAGTAGGATTTGGCAGAATATTTATGCATTTTGCCTCACAATAAAAATCTTTTGAAGTTGAATATATATTAATTGAGATGCATTGATAAAAGACAGCTCAAGGTCAGTATATACATGAAAGTGTATTTTTTTAAATAGACAGAATCCACCTGAGATAACAAACACAGATGCATGTGTGGCCTGAATGGGAAACTCTCACTTGTATATCCTTATGAAAGGCAATAAACCAGGTGGCATTTTAATTCTGTGTTTAGAAATAGAAATTATTTATTGTGGGTTTGATTTATAACCTCACATCTCTTTAACAACGTTCGTTTCAAGAGGCAACACTAGGTTGGATCTAATCTTGAGGACCCATTTTGAACCAAATCCTCAACTACCTCCAAGATGTAATGGGTTGTCTGATGATAATGTAGGATGAAGTCAAAGAATCCCAGACTGGTTTGTGTTGGAAGAGACCTTAAAGCTCATCCACTTCCAACCCCTGCCACGGGCAGGGACACCGGGCACTAGAGCAGCTTGCTCCAAGCCCCATCCAAGCTGGCCTTAAAAGCTTCCAGGGATGCTGAAGTCAGTCTAAACGCAGATGTTCTCAAACATGGAAGGGATTAGTAACCGGCTCCCACACAGTTCTGTGACTGTCACATTGCAGAAAACCTTCTAAAATATATTAAAAAAAATTAAATTTTTTTGAATCACCAGAAATTTTTAACTTGGAATGGATTAATTAAACCACACTGCTAATGCTCATCTAGATTCAAGGTAGCCTTAGGTCAATTTATTGTATTCCATTTATGAAGGATATTAAACTGCACTGAGCAAATAGTCTTCGTGGGGATTTAATACAGTCTAATAAATCCATTTTAGGACTTGCTGCAGATTAGTTTTATTGTGTTCTTTTGTAAAGATAAAGATTTTTAAGGGGGGGAGCAAGGAATTTTCAGAAAAATAGTTTCAAGCTAAAAGAAAAAATTACTTTTAATGTGTGTGTGTGTTAAAGGGGTAGTTTACAACCTTAGGAAACAATACATTATGCAAAAATTAGCCAGTTAATCTGTCCATTATTTGTCAAACAGTATGGTAAGGCTGAGATTTATTTTGCAGAGGATAACTTATTCAACAGAGCTTAATCCTCCCCATCTATCACCAAGTGACTTTACACTTGCATACATTTCCCCTTTATTTGACCAGCTTTTACAGTGCTGGAAATGTAATGCTTGGGCTGTTAAGCCTCTTTTCCTCTACGCTTGCTAGAAACTAGCTTTGCTGCTTATGGAGTATTTTGTGCCAAATGAGGTTTTTCCCAGTGATTTAGCCACTGTTTGCTTCAAAGCACCATCAGCCTGCCCTGCTTCATTGATATGTTGCATTTTTTTCCCTGGAGGGTGCAATTTGCTCCCATTGAAAGTAACTTTGCTGATCTTAAGGAGTTTGGTTAGCAGCAGGAATTAGAGAGGATGCTTTCCAGATGAAGTTCAATGGAATGGGGATTAATCCACGGTTAATAAATTACAATAGCAGCATCACATTTATAACTGAAATGAGAAGACGGAAGATATGTCACCCTGCCATTGTTCCCCAATTCCATCATCTGGAAGCTCTTTGTCCACTGTGGATCAATTTGCATCTCTTCTCCATACAGGAAATCTGCTACATGGGACTAATAGATGCTTTCCGAGCTGAAAGGAAGTAGGGAGTGGAGGTAACTGTTCATCATTTCATGGTGTCCTTCTGTGACCACTGCCTATAATGTGCTTCACTGAAGGGATAAAAGGACACTTAAAAATGTAGAGGCACTTGTTCTTGGCTTTTCTTCTCCACTTCTCTCTTTCATTAAGCTTAGGTAGTAGCTCAGGTGAGAGGTGTCTCCTTCTCTAGAGAATTCAGTAATAAAAATTATGTTATCTATCTGCAGAGGTCTGCTTTGAAGTATTTAGTCTGTTAAGCTGTTCCCAGCTACTGGGAATGCAGATCTTTGCTCGCTGAACCAAGCAAGTTTGAGAGCAAGCTGGTAGAGATTCCATATGAAGTGGTTGCTGACATCCCTTATTGTATCTCCTTTTGATAAAGCCACTGTGCCGGCAGGCAGGCTTCAGATAAAGACAGTTTCTCATTTACCTGGGAGTTACTCATCTGAGCTTAATGGAGCCACATCAGACTACAAGAGGACTTCGGCTCATTCTGCTTTGCCCTTGATAACTTCAGTTCAAGCTTTCCCATTGACTCCACTGGGAGTTAAGGCTTTTTTAGTATTGCTTTGAGGTTTATAACATGAACTGTCAAGAAAAGGGCCTTGGCTTGAACGGAAGTTTCCCTGTTGAGGATACCTGGCCACTGTCTTATCTTCTACCTTGATGGGTAAATTTTCAAAGGCACTTTGAGCAATCAGCCTTCTTTTCCCCAAGGCTGATGGCATCTGGCTGCCGCTTCTTCCAGAGCAGCGAGATTTACAGCAAGTTTTCTTGGCATTTATATCTGAAAACCACAGTTGTATACCCTGCAAAATCCTTCCTCTGTGTGAATCAGGCTGGAAGGTTTTCCATGTGGTTTTGTCTCTGACTGTCTGCATATGTTTAATGCTGGGGCTCTGTTGCAGTGATTAGATGAGGGCAGGGGTTGCCTGTACATGTCATGGCAGCAGAAGTTCCATTTCTCCCTCGCACTGCTGCAGGGTGCAGCTCACAGAAGTACTTTCTTCTGGCACAGTGCAACAGTGGTTGGAAAAATTCCATTGGGATTCAAAATAGAAGCTTGACACTTCAGTGATAAGAATCATAGAATCATAGAATAGTTAAGGTTGGAAAGGACCTTAGGATCATCTAGTTCCAAGCCCCGTGCCCAGTATCCTTTTCTTGCACTTCTTCAAGGATGGGGGCAATACTGGTAGCATCTCTAGAGAGGACAAAAGTGATGGGAGAGTCTATAAAGGCTGAAATAACCTCTCAAGTTTACTGATGCTTTAGGAACTGGAGTGAAGTCAGCTTAGGTATTGTTTCTGTTGTCTTTAAATTAAGGATATTTTAATGCAGTGTCTTAACAAGCAATGCTGAAACACATTTAATACAAACCAGTGACAATTTCAAAGCTGTGGTTCAGGATCCTAATTAATGGATGAAGTCATACTGCTGAATCCCTCCTCCAGGAGAGCATTACAGACACAGTGTTTTGTTTCCGGAAAGCAAAGAGCATCACAGAGCCTTTTTTTCCCCCAGAGAAGGGATGGTTAAGCCAAGATGATTCAGACCTCTGAATGAGTGTTATGGATTTTGCAGGGGCACACAATATCCTTTGCCCTTGCAGAGAAAGCATCCATGAATTATACACCTGCAGCTTCTATTGTGCTTCTAGCTTCTTAAATTGCTGGCATTAAAGGCTAACAGTGATTCTTTTGGTTCCTCATCTGGATGTTTTCTATTTGAATTCACTTCTAACTGGAGTCTCTTCCACCCAGCCCTTCTGCAAATGCCTTGGACAGTCACATGGCTGATTTCCTAATGGCAGCTCTGATCTTATTAACAAGCAGTTGTCAAGGAAGCAGCAATGGAAAAACAAAGGTAACAGGCAGCAGGAGCAGAGTAACCATTAGTACATATGATGCTAGAGAGGACCATTTGGTGTCGGCTTGATAAATGCCATCACTACAAGGTCATGGTAAAATACCTACAAAATGGAATGTGTATGACCCTGTCTAATCTCCAGTTTCATATAATTGTACCATGACAAATGGAGGTGTTAGACCTGATAAGGTTTTAATAAAAATGCAAATACAGTAATCCTGCACTAGAAATACACAGGTGACAGGTATGAGCCAGAAGTAAATTCTTAAAAGTAAAATAATCAGCTTGTTCTGGCCATGGTGATGATGAATATGAATCCATGCTTTGGGTGTGGGTGTGTGGGTGTGTTATTCTGAATATTGTGGAAACATGGTCATGGAGGAATTGTAATTGTACTTTGAAGGCTGCTACAGTCTAGAGGGGGACCAAATGAAATGAAGACTCTGTTACAGAGATTGCAGTACGCACACATTTTCTGGCCTGGAAAATTTTAGTGTCCAAGTATTTAATACGTTACAAAGCATGGGAGAGAAAACAGTAGGTACAAGGTAATGAAAGGAAATTCCAAAGTAACAGCAGGTCAGTGACTGAGCTGAGGTGTCTTGGCTTATAGCCAGGAGTCTTGTCTTGTAGTCAACCATTTCCAATGGTTTGTAAATCCCAGCCTTTCAGTAGCGAATCAAGAGGTATCACAGTCTACCTGGGGCTGGACTGATAGAAGTCGAATGTCAAGCAATTGCTCACTGGGGAAATAAAAATCCTCCTTTCCTCAGATGCTACTCAAATCCTCATAAAGTAAAACTGTGGCAGTCAACACAGGACTAAGCCCCTGATTTGTGTTAGAGGCAAAGGGAGCAAGCCTGGAGTTCCTCAGAGGTACCACAAACAAATAGTGCTGCAAAGTGCCAAAAGCTGAGGATGCATTTGTTTTGTTCTTGATGAGGAAAGCAAACATGAGTTAAAGGCTGGACAAGGATTGTGTGGTTTCCTTCTTTGCATATGATGGAAGTGATGTCTTTTTAGATCTAAGCAGAGTTGTAAACTACAGATGCCAGAAAACCTATCAGAAGTGTATGAAAATGAAGTTTGACTGGGTTAGAATTGGGTGAGGTGGGATCCATTAGTGTGGGAACTTGGGAGTGAAACAGTCCCTCTGGATAAAAGAAAGCAAATGTGCTGTTGGATTCAGTTAATGCCTGTCACTGTGGAGCTGGGTTATTCAGCTAATCAAGGTTTCAATTAGCACCTTGCTCAATTACTGAGCCATCCAATGCTCACCTCTCCCAGTGATTCTTTCACAGCTCCTCAAAGTGTGACAGCTTTCAGTCACAGAAATTGGTCTCTTCATAGTATCCCTGGAATTATTTCCTTGTTTTTAGACACGATGGTATATATTAGATGATGGCATTTGCATACACATATAGGCACACACACACACACCCCCTGCTCGTCCTTCTGATATTTTTGTCTGGTCCTGATGCTGAACTGTTACAGCTCATTACTGTGCTTTGCTACTGATTTCTGATTTTCTGTTTCGTGTTGTCAATGTGACCAACAGCTTTGGCTGCACTAAATAAGCTTTGCATTAGTGGCCAGGTCAGCTCTGA